>PVLD010008628.1:22742-82680 GCA_004027595.1 Dinomys branickii
AAAGACAAAAGAATGGAGACATATGAACCAGAAAAGCCATAAACAATACAGAAAATACAAAGTTATACAGAATATAGTAGGGAATTAGAACTGGATGTTGTATTACATAGTTATCTTCACATTAGTTAACACAAAAACATTAAAGGAAATACCAAATTATAGATAAGATAGTAGGGAATTTGCACTGGATGCTGTATACCATATGATAATATTATCTTAGCCTTATAACTACAATTCCTTAACAGAGCAGGCCACTCTCACACATTAATAAATAGAAGTTCTTTCTTACTTTCAGTACAGTACAACTATTATGGGGAAACTAATTTGGCTATGAGAATTCATATTTTCAGGCGATGAACAGAAGGTAAAGTTCATTAGTCCATATTTAAATTAGAGCTTGTTTTCCTTCTATATAATAGGGAGAACAAAAGCTATTATTTTTAAATTCTACAGAATGTGAAAATAAATGCTATTCATATTATATCTGCCTAAGGCTTTCATAAAAGCAGAGTTAATTTCCAAAATAATGTATCTATTATATTTTATGTTTGCAAGGATAATTTGAAACATATATTTCTAATCAGGGGCTTCTGAACTAAGCACTGGAACAAACTGCAATAATTAGCTGAACTACAAACTGAACTTGAATGTTAATGTGTTCTTGCATAAGCAAATTGTTGTTACAATGATTTTTCTGATAAACTTAAAAAAATTTAAAAAATTTTTTACCTAAATCAATCAGCATTGTCTGTTGACCCAGAAGGGGCAAAGCATGGGGTGGGGAGTAAGGAGAAGAGCGGGCCTTCGGGTTCTGTGCAGTCTTCGACCTTCTCTAGGCGCCCAAGCGGAGCCCAGAGGACACCAGGTGGAGCAGGGCCTGGAGCAAAGAACCCCCAATCCTTCCTCCAGTATCTGAGGTCAGTGCGGGGAAGGGCCACCTGAATACCCCCCTGCCCATCTTGCAGGAACCTCTCTGACTTATTTTCTTAGTTCTTCTACCTCTCCGACTGCTAAGGATATTTAGTTGTTTTTTCTCACTATTTTTTTCTGGTCCTAGAGATTGAACCAGGCTTCTTGTTCATCAGAATTAAAAATTAAAGCACAGAGGTCCTGGGTCCCACCCGCAGAAATGCTGCCTCTTAATGTGGGGTGAGACCCAGACATTGGTATCTCGGAACAGCTCCCTGTCAAATGGAGGGAAAGTCTGATACATATATACCATGGATGAACCGCGAGGACGTTATGCTAAGTGACATAAGGCAATCACATAAAGACAAGTAGAGTAAAGATCCAGTATCTTGAGTAGTGAAACTTGCTAATACAGAAAGTATAATGACTGAAGGAATGGGTCTTTGTTTAAGGAGTGTGAGGTTTTGTTTTACAAAATGAGAAGCTCTGGAGACTGGTTGCACAATGGTGGAAATCTACTTAGCACTACTGAACTGCACATTTGAAAATGGTAAAGATGAAAAGCTCTAACTTGTGCATTTCTTACAATAAAAATATTTTCTAAAGCCCCCCAAATTCCTGGAGTGATTCTGTGGATAAGAACCATTCCAACTGTAGGCAAAATCACTATTTCCTTTTCCTCATAACAGCCAACGAAAAGCTGAAACTTTCACTCTATTAAATACAAGGCAGGGCTGGGGATATAGCTCAGTGGAATAAGCGTTTGCCTAGCAAGCGCAGGGTCCTGAGTTCGATCCCCAGTACCGCAAAATAAATAAATAAATAAATACGAGGCAGATGAACACAGTAGTACCATGAAAAGTAATGAGATCTTACTAATATGAGAGCTTCTATTCCTGCTCTAAAGAGTTTGTATCTAGGGTTCTGAACCCCTCCATTCTATAGGATGTTTATAAATCAGATGTCTCATTCAAGGCCTGAAATGCTGGGCAGTTATCATGGTCCTTGATTTCAATTTTCATTCCATAATAGCCAGAGAACATACTTTGTTTGATTTGAGTCCTCTTTAATGTATAAGATTGTTTTATTTCCAAGACTAAAGTCTTTTATGGAAAATATTCTAGATGAGCAGCAAAATAATGTGTTCTGATTTTTTTGGATAGAATCCATAAGTCAAGTTCGTGAAGAAACTTGCTCAGGTATTCTATGTCCTTACCAATTATCACATCTCCTTATTCTATTAGTAACTGAAACATAGCTGGGCATTATGGTCCATGCCTATAGTCCCAGCACCTTGGGAAACTGATGCAGGAAGAGCTCAGATTTCACTCCTGCCTGAGCAGCTCAGCAAGTTAGCAAAATCCTGTCTCAAAGCAAAACATAAAGAATAGCTGGGGTTGTAGTTTAGTGTGAAGGCCTTGAGTTCAATCCCTGGTGCCCCCCCCAAAAAATAATTGAGAGAAAGGTGTTGAGGTCAAAGGCAATAACTGTGAATTAATCTAGTCTTTTTTCATAATTCTAAAAGTCTCATTTCATGTATTTTGAAGTTCTATCATTAGGACCATAACTATTTTGAATTATTATGCTCTCTACTTGGATTAACATCTTTGTTATTAGAAAATAACTATCAGTGGTAGAATTGCTGGCTATTAAATGAACTTTGTTGATAAAAATATATACACATCAATTTTTTTTTAAAAATGGTGATTTTTCCATCTTTTTCTTTTAACTGTTTTGATATTTAAAGTGAGTTTCTTACCGGAAGGATATACATAGTTATGTTCTTGCTTTCTTATCCAGCCTGAAAATTTTGGCCTTTTAATTGTGATATCTCATTTGTTCACATTTAGTGTCATTTGTTGATGTAACTGAGTTGTAATTATCATCTTACTGCTTTCTATTTTCTTGTATTTTCTTTTCTCTTTTTTGTTCTGTATTCTTTTAGATTGTTTATTTTATGACATTTTATCTTTTTGTTGGCTTATTAGTCATTATTTTGATGTTTTAGTTATTGCTTTAGTGACATTATTTTGATGTTTTAGTTATTGCATTTTGTCTGGTGAGAACATGATCTAGTTTCCCTTGCTTCCTTTGGGTGGTTCGTTGTCAGCCTCACATAGTTTCCTCTGTACACATCATGAATGTTCAGCCAAACTGTGCCTATTGCCAGTGTACTCAGTCTCCTGCCCCAGAAAATCTCTTTTCTCTCTTGGCCTCTGGTGTCTGGTCACCTTGACCTCCCAGTGTTTACTGTATACATGTTATCTTATCGTAGCCTCATACAAGTCTATGGGATTACTAAATTGTGCATAGTATAAGAACATGTATGATTTCTATGTTAATGCTATTTCTGTGTATATTATAAACCCATAATGCACTGTTATCAGTTTTACTCTGAGCATTCATTATTGTAAGATAAATATTAAAACAGAAATAGCTTTTAAAGTATATATAAAGTATATACCCAAATTGGGACTAAGGTGTGGCTCGGTGGGAGCGCTCTTACTTAGCATAGATGAGGCCCTAGACTGAAATCCCAATGCAGAGCTATTTATTGTTGTCCTCGTTCTGTTGAGTAGGTGGAGATGATTTGCATGAGTTTTACACATTTTCCTGCTACCCAAAGGAATTCCTAAACATTTCCTGTAATTCAAGTCTATTTAGAAGAATCGTTTCAACTTTTCTATTTCTTTACACTTTTCATTTTACTTTTGTCTTTGAAAAATATTTTGATGGGCACAGACTTCTGGGCTGACAGAATCCTCAGCACTCTAAAGAGGCAGCTCCTGTGCCTTCTCGCCTGTGTCACTTTGGATGAGACGTCTACTGTCACTCTTGTCCTTGTCTCTCTCTGCAGTTTGTCCTTTTCTACGGCTGCTTTTAAAGTTTTCTCTTACTGGTTTTACAGAATTGCTTATGCCATACCTTGGTGCAGTTTTCTTTTGGGGTTCATGAAACTTCTTGGGTTATGGATTTGTACCTGTATTGAGTTTGGGAAAATTGGGTCAATATTTCTGTAGAATACGTTCTTGTACTTTGCCCTCTTTCCACTTTTCAAGAAACTACTTTCATGTGAATCAGGTTGCCTTGAGTTTGTCTCACAGCTCCCAGATGTCCATCTCAAAGCTCTTTGGTCTTCTCTTTCTCTCAGCTTTCTTTCAGAAGTGTCCTGTTATTATCTGCAGGTTCACTAATCATTTCCTCTGTTACAGTTGTGAGTTTTAGCCCCAGCGGGCTTCTCACTACATCGCCAGTGCCCCTTCTATCACTAGTGCTTCTTAACATGCTGTCTTTCTTCTCTCTTCTTGAATGTATAGGACACAGTATCATGACTCTGCTAATGTCCTTGTGCCCTAATTCTACTGTGTGTCGGTATTGAGTCAGGTTAGATAGACTGATGCTTTTTCTCATTATGATTTACATTTTCCAGATTGTTCACATACAAGGTATTTTTGTTGTAGTGTCAAATATGAATTTTGCAGGTTCGATGCCAGCTACTTCAAGGTGCATATAAATAATCGTTAGCATCGTTTTGGGATGACATTAAATCCCTACAAGCTGTTTGATATTTCCAAAGCTTTCTTTGAGTCTTTGCTTACCAGAATCTAAGAAGGTTAACTTCAGGGTGTATTTTTCTTCACTAAAAAGGCAAAACCTGTCTGAGTCCAGTGCCAGTGTTCAACAAATTGTGAGGTTTGCATTTTGTCTGGTGAGAACATGATCTAGTTTCCCCTGCTTCCTTTGGGTGGTTCGTTGTCAGCCTCACATAGTTTCCTCTGTACACATCATGAATGTTCAGCCAAACTGTGCCTACTGCCAGAGTGTACTCAGTCTTCTGCCCCAGAAAATGTCTTTTCTCTCTAGGCCTCTGGCATCTGGTCACCTCGACCTCCCAGGACACATAGTTCCATCTTTCTAACTCGGTAAACTTGGGTATATTCACCTTTTCTGCGCCAAGCAGGAAGATCCTGTTCTGGGAAGTCTAACACTTGTTACATGTCCACCTGTCTTTCCTTCCACAAACATTGTAGAAAATCTGCATTTTTTGTTGATGTTACAAAAATTACTGATAATACAGAGAAAATCTTGGATCTCTTTACCTTCCTCATCACCTCCAGACCAATTCAGCTCTTGCATCCTGCCAAGAGGATTGGATTTACTCTTCTTCCTAAAACACTAGAAAGCAGCATTTAAAAAAAGCATACAAAACATACCACAAGGAAAATTCTGTATTGTTATTCTTTGTGGTGAAAAGACTTTTAGAGATTCCTGAAACATTGAGAATGCTATTAAACGATCCTTCAAATGTGACTTTGGCCAGGACATAAATGGTTTTCTTTTCTTTTTTTCTTTTTTGCTTTTGTACTAGGAATCAAACTCAGGACCTTATGCTTGCCAGGCAGGCACTGCACCACTGAGCTGTATCCCTAGCCCAATAAATAGTTTTCTTCAACAGGTTTTCACATTTTATTTAAAAATACTGTGTCATAGCCTGATAAATTCTCAAATTTCAGTAGTTGTGTTTTCTAGATATTGAAATATGACTTATGATCTGAGAGCAATTATTAATAGTTCAGAAGTATTATGACAGTAAGGAGTACCAGCGTAAAAATATAATCATGACAAATTTCAAATCCCCAAATATCTTCAAAGAAAAAAATTTTGAGAATTTACCTATCATATGCAATTGAAGGACAGCATGATGTTGACATTTGTTATCATGTTGTTGGATAACACATCATAACATTTAAACTTAAAATTGAAAGACTATGTAAACAAAATAAAACATAGCGTACAATTACTGTTTTTCAAAAGACCAGTATGCAAAAGATTTCCATAGATTCCTCATAAGTAAGCTATTAGTGCTCAATTTATTTACAAATATATTAAGCAAATTTTGCTACTTACTCAATATGATTTTGTTATGTTTTGTGTGTATCAAAGCTATTAATGCAGTATTGCTTTGACTCACCTAAATCCTTTGAATACACATTGTTTTATACCCTATAAATCTCAGACTTGAGAGTGATGGGACATTCTGACATTGAATCCTGCCAAGTAAATGATATTGTGAAACATTTTGCTATGTTATCCAAAAGATGAATGACGCCTAGTTAATTTATTGTCTCCACAAGAATTTAATATTTTAGTTACAAATTTGTTAAGCATGATTTCCAAATATTACTTCTGTTGTTAATGCTCTAAGAATTCTCTGTATTTTATAAAAAAAAAACAATTCATCTGAAAAGTGTGCATCTGTAATATCTCAGAAAATTTCTTTATTGTTAGTTTCACTTACAGAGAGACCTACTCACTTTCACAGTTCCATTGATGTGCACCTTCCTAGAATTTGTAAGAAATCATGCATCTGTAAAACTGGATTAAATGTTCAAGCAGAGAAAAATCAAGATCAATTTCTAAGTTTCTAAGTTAAGCAACTAAGTGAGTCACTTGAGAGGAGCAAAGGGAAAGGGTAGTGTTTTGGTGAGATTGAGAAAGATGTATTGAATTTTCAATATGCTGACTTTGAAAGCACTATCCAGAGTAGCAAGGAAATGTATTGATTGGAGTCTCGAGAGAGATGTGAGCTGTTGTAATTTGTCAGAGTAGATAGTACAGTACAGGTACGGGGGGAGACTATCCAGGTAGGCTGGGAAGAATAGCACTGTCCAATACAAACATAATGTGAACCACATAATCATATTGGTCAGCTTTTAGGTACCAGGACTAACTACCTGATAGCTGAAACACAATGGGGAGGTTCATCCGGCTCACAGTCGCAGAATTTCCGCCCATGGTCAGCCTCAGAGGAACATCATGACCGAAGAGATATCCCTTTCCCCTCCCTCTCTTCAACCCTTCTGCCCTTCCCCATGTACAGAAGCTTTGTGCCCATTTTGTTCCTCTGTTCTCTTCCTCTTTTCCCTTATCCCCCCCTTGTTCTCCCTTGAACGTGGTCTTCCTGCTCCTCAGTACCTGCCCTCTATTCTGCACCTCACTTACCCTTTGTGTTTCTCACACCAAGGAAGCAATGCGATATTAGACTTGTGTGTCTCATTTATTTCACTTAAGATTGTAGTCTCAAGGTGTATCCATTTTCCTACAAATGACTCAGATGCTTCTAGTATCTTCATTTTAAAAAGTCAAAATGGAATTAGAGAAAATAGTTTTAATGAAATTATCCTGATACGTTCTGAATGCCATCCCAACGGGAGAGACAGCACCGCTTTTCAAGGGCCACACCCCATGGAGTTGCTAGACAGTTCAGATGTAGTGTGAGAAAAGAAGGCTTGGGAAACCCAGCATTGCAAGAATGAGGAGACCCAGAGCAGCCTGCACGCAGGTGAAGGGAGGTGATTTCGGATCTTAGCTTGTCAGCAGGTGGACGGCAGCACCTCTGCATTAACTTTACTTTTAGGCAGGTGCTGTTCTAAGCCAAGCCTGAGGATGTGATCTCACTGTGTTGCTGACCTAAGTATCATGTCTCAAACCAATTTTGCTTCTAAAAAAGGATTTCTTGTCCATAAATTACAAATGAGCCAGAATCCTTGTACCATACGGTTTGCGGATATATTTACCAGCATAGCTTAATCAAAGCAGTGCAAAGGAGTAGTGTCCCTTTAACAATCATGTTGTACATTTATTAACCTAGCCTGTGATTGCAGCCAAACCGTGACTTAAAACCTAGACAGTGGAGACTTAAGAAAGGTATAAAATAATACTACTACTCCCTTGCATAGAGCTTTGCAGTGTATTTGGTACCATTTACATTTAAGCCTTGTATGGGCCTAAAGTCAAACCTAGCAGAGACTCAGAAGTGCCTGGATGAAAAGGAATAGTCAACTAGGGTATTTTCTCTTCTCTTCTTTTCTTGCCTTTTTTGGGGGATATTTTCTTTCGTTTATTCCTTATCCTTTTTGCTCTTTTCTGCTTTTTCTTCCTTCTCATTTTTCACACTTTTCCTCTTTCTGTGTCTTTTCTCCTCATTTTCCCTCGTTTGCCCCGTTCCTTACTTTTTTTACTCTGACTCCGTTTTCTGTCTCTCATATGGATGTATGTGTGTCGCTCTGCTCTGCCGGACCGCGTCAGCATCTTGGGTGGGTGGTCTTCTGAGCTGTGTGTTGGAGTGATATGAAGTTAACACTGTCGATGGCGGTGGGTAGTTATTTGCTCTTAGCTGACTCTAAAGTGGACCAGAACTACGTACTTCCTTGCCCATTATGTTATCGAACAGTGTCTTTTGTGCTCAGCTTTAATTCTATTTCTATTTAAGCTTTACTTTAAATTCATAATTACATTCAAGTTGTTAATTTGCAAAATTTATTTAGTGCCTGCTGTCAGTCTTTTACTTAAATTAAGAACCATGAGATAAATTAGTTCATACTGATAATTGTATTTTCTAAAATTATTAAAGCAAATCAAAATTAGAATGTTAAAGCATTTTTCTCAAATGAAGCTGAACCAAACCCATAATTTAAATTTGTTGCTAATTCTAATTGCATATAAACATTCCTCATAATGAATTTCTGCACTTCCTCTGGGTCGTGGACCCGGAGCTAGGGAACACTACAGTGGAAAGGAAACATCCAGAGCAAATCTCTTCATTGCCTCATTTTACAGATATTTATGCTCAATCTCAGAGAAGTCCCTGAGATGCTCAAGGTAAGACAAAAAAATAGAATCAGGGCAAGTTTAGAAAAAAATCACTTGGAACCCCAAATTTCTAGATCCCCGCATATGTTTTGGGCAAGATATGAATTCGGTACACTATGCTCATTGGTTCTCTGAATCATACTTCATTCCAGTTTCCTTTATGTAGTTCGCATTTCTAGGTGGTTCTCTGGTTTGTTCCTCCCTCCCTCCCTCCCTTGCTCCCTTCTCCCCTCCTTCCCCCTCCCTTAATTTGAGTCCCAAACCTAAGCAGAGATGGAAAGAATGATTCCTTATGAAGCAGATAGCATCAGAAAGAAATTTACTTTTCACAAAACATGAAAATAGCATCTTCAGTTCTACTGTCCCCTGCCATGTACCTGGAATGGGCATCGCTGGCCTCCAATCAGCAGCAAGGACAAGTGACAATGACTCTTCTGCTGATTTGATTTTGTGGGTGGGTTTCTTTCTTTGCTTTTTCTTTTCTTTCAAGAAGTGAAAGCCATGAAGGAAGTCAGTGACATCAATGACCGTATGTCCCTTTGCCACACAAGATCAGGTACAGTACAGTACAGTGGGGCCCTCACAATCCAAGCAAAATGGGTTTCTATTAGACTTTTGGAAATGGACACAGGGTGTAATGTATGTTTTCAGGACTTAGGGTTTGTTTTTAAAATAAAATTGCATAGAGAAAGGTGCACTTGCTTAGTGAATGTGACGAGTGGGTTTCCCTTTCAGGCATATGTGTGAGAGACTGGGAGTGCCTCAGTCTCGATCTCCTCCTGTGTGTCCCCACATGGAGACTTTGGGGTGAGCCTCGCCTTTGGTGTTAAACCACAGTAGCTCAAACCCTTACCCCATGGACTATGAGAAATTTAGCAGCTTTTTCATTCCTCTTTCTGTGCAGGAACTGTAAGGACTTCTATCCAGTTATTTAATTTCTTCTGCACCCCTTTCTACGAGCTCCTGCTCTGTCGGACCTTCCTTTGCCGTCCTTCATGTAGTGCCACCTTTCCCGGGTGCCCATGCTGCCCAGTCCACATTCATCCCCTGGAGGACCACTGGGATTAGGTGCTCAGTATCATGCTCTTCTGCTGGGAGTTTGGGAAATAGAGGAGAGTGTATGGGAGTAAATAAAAACAAATAGAACAAACTATTGGACAGCAGTGCCTGAACATGCACCTGCATCTTACTGGCATGAACACTTTTTCCTCTCCTAGATCCTGCAGAGCCTCCCTTGCTTTCCTTTGGCTCTCACTGAGCACGTTAAACCCTTTTTCTTACCACCTCTCTACCTGCCGAGTTCTACTCTCAAATTGCCATGTTTTGCCTTACAAAACACTTGAGCTACTCAGCCCTTCCCCAGACTGGAATCACAGTCTCCTTTGAAGAACAAAACCTGAAGCCTTGCTAAAGCAGACTCCTACTCCTTATGCAAACTGAGCCTTTAAGAGGCCTGAACTGAAAGGCTGAGATGCTTTCCCTGGGCTTTACTATTGGTAAAAAGCATTTACCATTTTAAATGCTTAAAATCTGTACTTGGATCTGTACTTGGTCTCAAAAATATTGTGTACACTTTCTAGGTCTCCCTATAGGCAAGTGGAGCTGCGTGTGTGGCCAGTTTCACCAGGGGACTTGCACAAACACTGGGCTCACTTCTCCGTGGCTGCCCTTTCTCAGGGTCTGGAGTCATACTTCATCACTGCTGAGGCGATTTGCAGTGTTGTTCCCCGACTCAGAATGCTGGGAGGTTCCAAGCTACTATTTGTTACCCCCTCCATGCCTATGAATGAGATGTATATCAAGGAGAAAACCACAGATGAATCTGGATTTTTTCCTTTTTCCTGGGATTTTTTTTTTTTTGCCTCAGATGCCTTGGTTACTGTCTAATGCCTTTAGATTTTCTGTTTTCATATTTAATGTGATTTTTTTGTACTTGTTTTGAGTAGCGAGGTTAGTTTAGGGCACCCAGGAGTATAAATCCTTTCAATATTAAGAGTTATTTCTTCTTGTAAGAGACTTTCTCCTTGAAAGTCTCATGAGTTTCTGCTTCCAAATGCTTTGAATAATGTTTCTGAGACCTTGATCCTGTGACACCAACAACCCTGTCCTATCTTGTCAAGAAACTTCTATATTCCCATCAACCAAGAAATGGATTTTAAAAATGTCCCTTTTTTATATACTCAGCCATAAAGAAGAATAAACTTGAGACTTTCATCAGTAAGTGGATGTAATTTGAGACCATACACATAAGTGAAATAAATCAGACCCATATGTGTAAACATCGTATTGTCTCCTTAGTGTGAGAAACTGAAAGAGTAAATGGGATCTTAGTTGTATAATAGATATTATGAACTATTGTTGAAAAGAAATGACAAACAGTGATTGGGGAAAAGGGGAAAGGAAGAAAGGGAAAAAGAGAAAAAAATATATATATACATAGATAGTTAAGATAGTTATACAACCAGCTTCTTTTAGTTCCTTGAAAATGCTTTATGCTAATATTGTCTAGACAAGATATCTTCTCTATCTTCTCTAACTACTACAGAGACAATAATATGTAATGTATCAACTATTGTAACTGATCTACTAATGTATTTTGAAACTCAGTTTCATTGCTATGTTTATCTTTTTTTCCTCTCTTTAAAATTAAATTTAAAAATAAAAGAAATTCCTATATTGTTCATGAGGATGCAAGATAGTGCAACCACTATGGAAAACAGAGTGGAGAATCCTCAAAAAAACTAAAACTACAGATACTATTCGAGCCGGTTAGACCACTTCTGGGTATATTTCTGAAAGAATGAAAGTCATTTCTCTATAGTGATACATGAACACTCATGTTTACAGGGGTACAACTCACAACAGACAAGCTATGAAAATAGACAGAAGAATGATAAAGAAAATGTGGTACATTTACACAATGAAAGAACTAAATCATAGCCTTTGATGAAAATGGTTAGAACTAGAGATCATGATGTTAAATGAAGTAAGATAATCAAAAAGTCAACTTCCGCATTTTTTAAATATGAGAAACCTTAATAAGTAAGGAGATAGGATAAAGGAAAGATGACAGGAAATTAGGACGTAGACTGTTGATCTTGAAGAAGGGCATCTGAGAGAGAGAAAAGGAAAGAGTGATGGGGTAATAAGATAGAAAGAGATGAACTTGTGTTAGATGCATGTGCTACTTTACTGAAATGATCCTCGCCCTGCTGTATCACCAGCATAATGAAAGAAAGAAGAGAGAAGGAAGAATTACAGGGAGAGCAGACAAATCTAATCTTTGTGCTTAAATTTTCATCTTCCTTCTGTCATCTTTTTTTATTTTAAAGAAAAAACCAGAAACAATGATACAAAATTTCAAAACAAGATAGTAGGAAAGTAACAATGATTATACGTTGCTTATTGTTATTTTCAAAGTAATTGTTCAGATTGTAAGATATAGGCATGAAAAACTGATCAAATGATATAAGCACAAACCTTTCTTTTCAATGAATAGAAATTAGTGATACAGCTGCCTTAACTAATATGTATGCATCTTTCCTTTTCCCTTCCTTCTTTTCTCCTTTCCCCCATCCCAATTTTTCTTTCCTTTTAAATACTTTCCATTTCCCAATATCTATTTACATTTACTCTTTCGGTTTCTTACACTAGGGAGCCAATATGATGTTCACATAGGCGAGACTGCATCCATTTATCTATAAAAGTCTCAAGTTTATCCTTCTTTATAGCTGATTAATACTCCATTGTATAAAAATGCCACATCTTTTTTACCCATTATTCAGTTGATGGACATTTGCTTTGCTTTGAAGATTTAACTAATATAAATTGTGCTGCTATAACCATGGGTGCACATATAACACTGTGCTATGGCATTTTAATTCTTCTGAGAAAATATATAGAAGGGGAATATATCAGATGCCCACCTTTGGATTGGCTCTGTAAATTTGGGAGGTCTGATCTTTTTCAATTCTTTATATGTTCTAGATATAAGTCCTTTGTCTGAGGGACTGTGAGGTAAAATATTTTTGCACTCCGTGGGTTGTCTTTTTACTCTGTTAATGACTTATTTGCTGTGTAAAAGCTTTTTAATATGATGAGATCTAAGTTGTTGATTCTTTGCAATATTTCTTGTGCAGTTTGGGTTTTGTTCATGAAGTCTCTGCCTACACCTATGTCTTTGAGAGATTTACCAACTTTCTCTTCTAGTAGATTCAGTGTTTCTGTTTTAGTATTTAGATCTTTGATCCATTTTGACTTTAGTGCATGGTGATAGACATGGGTCTAGTTTTAGTCTTTGGCATATGGAAAGCCAGTTTTCCCAGCACCATTTGTTAAAGAGGCTATCTTTCTTCCAGTGAACATGTTTGGCCCCTTTGTCAAAAATTAGGTGGCTGAGTGTATTTGTAGCTGTGTCTGCATCTTCTAACCTGTTCCACTGATCTTCAGGTCTGTTTTTTTGCCAGTACCATGCTGATTTTATTACAGTAGCTTTGTAGTATAATTTCAGGTCAGGGATTGTGATGCCTCCTACCTTTCCTTTGATTCCCAGGATCACTTTTGCTATTCTATGCCTCTTCTGGTTCCAGGTGAATTTTAGGAATGTTTTCTGTAGATCTGTGAGGTATACTAGTGGAATTTTAATAGGGATTGCATTAAGTCTGTACAACAATTTTGGGAGTATGGCCATTTTCACAATGTTGGTTCTTCCTATCCATGAGCAAGGAATATCTTTCCATTTTCTGAAATCCTCTTTGATCTCTTTTTTCAGAGTACTATAATTTTCACTGTATAGATCTTTTATTTCTTTTGCTAGATTGATACCTAAGTATTTCATTTCTTTAGATGCTATTATGAAAGGTGTGGTTTCACTGATTTCTCTCTCAGTCTGCTTGTCATTTGTGTACAGGAATGCTATTGATTTTTGAGTGTTGACTTTGTATCCAGCTATGGTACTGAATTGGGTTATTATATCTATGAGCCTTTTGGTGGAGTTTTTGGGGTTTTCTATGTAAAGTATCATGTCATCAGTGAACAATGATAACTTCACTTCTTCTTTTCCTATCCTTATTCCTCTTATTTCTCTCTCTTGTCTAATTGCTCTGGCTAATATTTCCAGAACTATGTTGAATAGAAGTGGTGACAGTGGACATCCTTGTCTTGTTCCTGACTTTAAAGGGAAAGCTTTCAGTTTTTGTCCATTTCGTATGATGTTGACTGTTGGTTTGTCATAGATCGCTTTTATCAGGTTGAGGTAAAGATCATCTGTCCCAGTTTTCTGTAGGGTTTTATCATAAGTGAGTGTTGGACTTTGTCAAAAGCTTTTTCTGTATCTATTGAGAAGATCATGTGATTTTTGTCTTTGGTTCTGTTAATATGGTGTATTACATTTATTGATTTGCATATGTCGAAGCATCCCTAAATTTCTGGGATGAATCCCACTTGGTCATGGTGTATAATCTTCCTGATGATTTGCTGAATTCTGTTTGCTAGTTTGCATCTGTTTTCATTAGGAAGAGTGGCCTGAAGTTCTCCTTTTTCGTTGGGTCTTTCTCTGGTTTTGCTATCAGGGTACTACTTGACTCAGGAATGAGTTAGGGAGAATTGCTTCCCTTTCAATTTCATTAAAGAGTTTGAAGAGTATTGCTATTAAATATTTACCAAATTTCTTATAGAATTCATCAGTGAATCCATTAGGACCTGGGATTTTCTTTGTTGGTAAGTTTTTAACTACATTTTCAGTTTCATTGACTGATACTGAGTTATTCAGAGTTTTTATATCTTCTTGATTCATCTTTGGTAATTCATATATATCCAAGAGCCTGTCTATTTCTTCTGTATTTTTCATCCTATGAAAGTAAAGATTTTCAAAGTAAGTACTGATGATCTTTTGAATTTCCACAGGCATTCCTCAGTGCATGAATTTCAGTGTTTTCTTTCCTTTTTTTGATAAAGTTGGCTAAAGAATTATCAATTTTATTTATCTTTCAAAGAACCAACTCTTTGGTTCACTTATTATTTGTGCTGTTTTCTTAGTTTCCATTGTGTTAATTTCTGCTCCGATCTTTATAATTCTCTCCCTTGTATGGGCTTTGAGCTTGACTTGCTTTTTTCTTTCCTAAAGCTTGAGGTGCAATGCAAGGTTGCTTATTTGTGCTTGGTCTGTTTCCCCATGTGAGAATTCAGGGCTGTAAATTTCCCTCCTAGGACTGCTTTCATTGTGTCCACTAAGTTCTGGTATGTAGTGTATGCTTGCTCTTTTAGTTGTGGATATTGTTTAATTTCTTTTTTAATTTAATCTGTGACACCTTAGTTGTTTAGGACTGTGTTATTTAATTTCCATGTGTTTATGGAGTTTTTATGGTTTCTTTTGCCATTAATTTCCAGTTTCATTGTACTATGGTCAGATAATATGCATGAGATAATTTTAATTCCTTTGCATTTACTTATGCATGTTCTGTGGGCTAATATATGGTATATTTTAGTTAAAGTCCCATGTGCAGCTGAGAAGAATGTATATTCTTATGTTGGGTGGGACATTCTGTAAACGTCTACTAAGTCCATTTGTTCACAAGTTTGGTTCAGTTCTGATATTTCTTTGCTGATTTTTTATCTAGTTGATCTATTTCCTTGTGACAGTGGGGTATTAATATCTTCTGTTATAATTGTCTTATTGCTTATCTGATTTTTCATGCACATTAACAATTGTCTTATGTAGCTCGGTGCTCCCATATTTGGTGCATACATGTTACGATTGGCATCTCTTCCTCTTGAAGTTTTCTCTAACAAGTATGTAGTGACCTTCTATATCTCTTTTGATCATTGTTGGTTTGAATTTCATATTGCCTGCATACAGAATAGCAACCCATGGCTTTTTCTGTGTTTCTGTTACATGGAGTATTGTTTTCCATCCTTTGATTTTTAGGCTGTGAATTTTTGAGTTAAATGTTTCATATATAGAGAACGTTGCTGGATCTTGTTTCTTGAGCCCTGCTGCCAGTTTGTTTCTCTTGATTGGTGAATTGAGGCCATTTACATTGATGGTTATAACTGATATGTATTAGCTTATTTTTGTCATATTTTCTTGCTGTTGGTTCCCTACCTTTTCCTTCTATTTACTTGCTTGCCCTGCTTGGTGTTTTCTTTCTGTTGTTCTTGGGATTGTGGTCATTTTTATCTCTAGAATATCTTTCTGTACCCTTTGCAGTGTTTGTTCGCTGGTCATGAATTTCTTAAGTTGTTCTTTGTCATGGAGGTTTCTTATTTCTCCATTGATTTTGAAAGATCGTTTTGCAGGGTACATCAATGTGGAGTGATTTTACCCTTTTGTGGGGTTGTAGGGTTTTAAAATGGGTAGGTGACAGGTTAAAGTGATGAATGAGGTCAAATATAGTAGAATCAAGGCTGGAGGTCAAAGGATAGTTGCTTGAATTTGGGAAACTGGAGGACACAGGAGAGAAAGAATGAAATAGAATGAGAAGAAGTAATTAGAAAGGGAAGAGACATTGTATACTCATTTGAAAGTTTAAATTCAGAAAGTAGTTGAAAGAGAATCAATAGAACAAAATAAGGAAAGAGGTAAGAAACATAGGCAGTGAAGAACAAGGAAGAAAGAGGAGAGTGGAAAAGAAAAGAAGAAAAGAGAAAAAACAGACCCAAGAAAGAGAAGGACAGAAAAAAATCCAAAACAAAAATAAGCACAAAAGATAAGACAAAACAAGATGACTTCACACCAGAGAGGAGAGACAGCCAATTAGACCAACAGGTAGAATAGAAGCAGTAAAACACCTCTGGTGTTTACAATTCTGTGATAGTGTCCACGTCAGACCCCGGAAATGTGCTGTGTACTCCAGCCAAGTATGCTGTGGGAACTGTGCTGGGTATGGGGCCGATCTTGGCCTCCGGATGTAGCAGCTGCGATTGGTCTGTTGGTGGAGTTCTCCAGGGCCCAACTGCTATTTCAGATACTTGCACGTTGCTTGCCTCGCTGATTACTCTGTGCACCCCTGATTGGCTGTCCTGCGTCTTGTGGGTTCTGGTCGGTCTGCCTGCCAAAGGCGGGTGTGTGCCTGCACACCCAGCCTGGCCTGGCCTCTCTTCTGTCATTCTGTAATTGTATATTAAGACAGTGCCATTGGAAAAGCTTATTATAGGATTGAAGAATTCTAATTTCTCTTAGAAGTTTTGACAGCTTTCTGTCATTTTGCTGATTAATATCTTAGTTTACATAACATTTGAAAAATTAGAGTGCTATAGTTCCATGATAGAGGCTTAATTTTTTCAACATTCATGTCTTTCCCTATAAACATACCTTGGGGGGGTGTGTTCATCTGGAGGTCACAGTAGGCGTAGTGCGAAAGAAGCCTGGGGCAGAGCATTTCAGTGGCCTGTGACTCCATCAGCACAGTGAGAGGATTCAACTCATTGAGCGGCTCCCCAGGGGACAAGAAGGCCCTGGTGATTCAGGGATACACCACATTTTACTTCTGTTCCTGAAGCATACTAAGTTGAAGTTTTGCTAATATAATATACATAAATACATTAGAAAAAACATAAAAATTCAGATTAACCTTGACCTTAAAAGAAATTTTGTTTTTGCAATTTTTACATATTTTACACTTGTCCTTACATACTGTTTTCAGTTATTTGTTGAAAATTTAGACATTGCATTATCTTTGTAAAAGTATACTCTTTCAACTTAAAGTTTCAATTTCTATGTTTTCTCTGAACATTTTTATTTCGATGTATTTTTACTGATATGGTACACGATTATATGAAAATAATTAGGAAATACTAGAGAACAGATCATAGTTTGTTCAGGGAATGATGTACTTCTTTTTCCATGAATTAAAATATTTATGGATTTGGAAATATGTTCATTTTTCAAACTTTGTTTCATTGTATAAAACAATCTATCCAAATCCATTTGCTCTTTGTTTTTTTTTTTTTTTTTTTGCAGTACTGGGGATCGAACTCAGGACCCTGTGCTTGCTAGGCAAGTGCTTATTCCACTGAGCTATATCCCCAGCCCCATTTGCTCTTTGTAAGTGAAGTAAAAACATTACAAATGTCTGACTATTCCTGGATTCAATCAAAACTAATTTTTAAGCTCTAAAGTACATGTGGGGAGGACTCCAATATATGTATAACAAAAGTTCTTTCAATGTGGAAAGGGAAAATAGTTAAAACGAAAGGCCTAAACAGATTCAGGTAAAAATTCAATGAAAATTAACTTGTTTTAGCACTTAAGGAAAACAAGCGAACAATACAGCTTTTAATATAAGAAAAAGACTCAAAGTGAAACTGATGGCATGTTTGTCTCTGAATAAGTGAAGTACCTTCTCCTCTCAAAGTGAAACCTTGATGGCTGGTGGTGTGTTTCTCCCTATAAGTCAGGTGGTTTTGTTTACGTGCTAATTTATTTAAAGCCAGTTCATTAGTTATAGGGTTCCAAACACTCCAGAGAAAACAACTCCAAGTTTCTTTTAGCTGACGGTTTTTAAAAGCAAGTCTGTTTGACCTTTTGCTGTCTTTTTAGTCTTCCTGGTGAGGGCAGAGCTAGTGTGAGACAGGCAGCTTCCCCTGGCAGTTATATAGCTTTTCTGGCTTGAAGCTTTGCTCTGAGCCTTCAAGAATTCTCTACTTTCCAGCTTTCTGCTGATAAAGCCTAGGAGATAAATGCTCTGTGCATTTCACAAGCACACAAATGTGATCTGTCATGAAACAAGAGCGTCAGTAGCTCCCACGCACCTGAACCTGAAACGATAGGGGTGATGATCCATTAACTCCACACTTCTGAGAGTCATTGCAGGCAGAATCTTATTTTTTAACAAATTAGCTCTCCTCTTTATACAGAAAGGCATTATTTATTCAGTTGTTAGCCTAGTCTTTTATTGTAAGTCAGTGCTGATGGAAAACATAACTTAAAAATTACACCTTACACTTTTATTATAGGTTGGGAAATAGTTTGAACCTATTTATATAGTTTAGTTTTATTTTACCTTGCAGCAGCTCAGTATCCAAACTTGGGAATCCCTTGTTGCTACATAGATTACCAAATTTTTATAATATTACATTTTCCTCTCTAATGCAAAATATCCTGAAAGGACTGTCCATCAGAAACCACTTTAACAAAACCTAAGGAATTGGGTGGTTCAGTAGATAAATAGTACTGTTCCACTGGGAGTGAAGCTCATGTCCAGCCTCAAGTCTAAATTAAATGAGCTCGATCGTATCTCTTCAGTCTCTTGTGAACAGCAGTCTAGAGTACTGAACTGTATGAATAATTCCACCGTTCAGCGTGATTGATAGTCTTGGCTCAGGAGAGTCCCGGAATTGAACTAACAACCACACTAAATTGTATCGCATCTGTAAAGGAGATAGCCCTGTTTAGTGAGGGCTCGGTTACAGGAAAGGGCCATGTTATGCAGCATGCATCATCCTCAGCCTGAGTCTGGGGAGAGCGAGTTGCTCCAGTGTCGCTCCTGGGCTCATCTTTGAATCAGGTTCTGCAGTTTAGATTGCAGTGAACAATTTATTTTCTTTTTCTGGGCTACCTCCAGCTCTGACTTCTTGTGTGTGATATTGTATCTACCTGATACAGAATTGAGTTTTTCTTGCTAAGAAATTTGTCTCTAGCAATGATAAGAGATATCTGTATTTAAACAATATAAAAATATTTCTGTGACCATAGTCTGTGTATGTTCTCTGGTGTCCAAAAATTCCCTTCATTTGTGTGTATTTTTAAGGGCGGAAACCTGGGAGTTGAATGGAGTATGTTGCTTTAATTTTAAAAACCAGGAGCGTTGTAACTGTTGACAGTTTACTTCCTTCATAACCTGTGTTTACTCAGTCGTATTCACTGACTTGTAGGCTGTGTGTAGCGATGGAGGGGCTCTGGGAAAATATATAAAGGGTACAGTTGACACCACTTAATATTTTTATAAACTTTCACTGAACAACATCTTTTGCAATTTGGGGATTTAATTCCATTCTTTCGATGGCACAGTAAGTCAATTAGAAGAAAGATAATTTCAAACATATTATAAAATAATGACTACTAAATGAAATGATCTTTTTTCCTGAAAGGCAGCATAAACAAAGCAATAAATTTTATCCAGTAAAAGCAGAAGACTGTGGATGAATTGCTAATATTAGAATTTAAATAACCTTAACATTATTCTCTAACTGCCAAGTGTATATATTAGATAGTGGTGATTTTTCTTTGGAACGCTCCAGAACTGCAACAGAACTTGACTGACAGTCTCAGTCTCTCTCTCTCTCTCTTTCTCCCTCCTTCTCCACTGTTCTACTAGCAAATAGCAAATGTCAATCATCTATGATTAAACAGGAAAAGATGATGGCATATTCTGTTCTTAAAAATAAATACACTTTTTCACTAACTCTTTAGACTTTATAACGCATATATAGACTCTTGTGTGGCTTGGCCAATACACACAGGCAAAAAAGCAGATATTGAAAGTAGTATATGAATTTATTGATGTCTTTTAAAATTCTATTGAAAATAAATGTAAGGTGCCATAGAATGCCATTTTTATTTTTTAAAGTTCTAATACAGAAAAACTAGCTATAATCTCAGTATTTTTCATAGTTTTTATTTACTAATTGAGAAGCAAATGAAATAATATAAAATATAAAATAATACTTGTTTTCCTTGTAGGTGTAGGCATATTTAAAAGTATTCATCTTTACAAAGCATATGCTCTTATTGTATGTGAGAGTATAATCTAACAAGCTAGTATGATTAGGTTTCACTTAGTACAATGTATGTTAGTACTGAACAACTCAAAGCAAAAGTCTATTTTAATGCATTTTATATTAATTTTCAAGGACATTAGAAAAAAGCATAATTATTTGGTTACTGAATTATCAAACTAATAAAGCAGGTGTCTGGATTCCTGATCCTCATGTTCAACATGAAACATGAGTAATGTAAAAAAAAGAAACATGAGTAATATGTATAAACTTACCTTTGACTCTCCTTTCTTACAGACTGAAAAAAACAGCTATGAAATATATTGAGTTAGGATAACAGGCCCTGGTTGATTCCCAGTACAACAGAGCTACAACCACAACCACAACAAAGATAAAGTTAAAGGTGATGCCAGTGAAATGGGAATATTGGCATGGCATGGTGCAAAACTGTGAATCAAAAAACCAAAACCAAAATGAAATAAAACACACACACGCGCACACGCACACACACACACACACACACACACACACACACACACACCCCACAGTGCCATTCAGTTTTAGAGACAGGCAAAACCCTGGAGACCAGTTCTAAAATTGCATCATGATGTTTCTTGGGACAAGAGTCTTAAGTAGGGATCTTTTTCTCTTATCAAAATGCTTTTTCTGTTAGTGTTTTATGGTAATTCCTTTTTAACCAGTTTATGCTATCAAATTATTCATAATCAGCTTCACAACAGTAACCCATTACTGCTTTGATATAAAGCGCTGATCAGCCCTGTTTTACTGCGTTAATTGCCTAGAGCTGCTGTAATGCAGTACCACAATATGGGTGGCTTAAACCAGCAGAAATCTACTGGTTCACTCTTCTGGAGCTCAGACTTTGGAGATGGAGGTGGAAGCAGGGCCGTGCTCCCTCTGCAGCCTTCGGGGAGAACCCCCCTAACTCATCCTGCTTCTGCTGCTCTGGGACATTCTGAGGTACTAGGGGTTAAGAGTTCAACCTTTTGTGGGGATGGGAGACATGGTTTACCCTATAAAATTTTTTCAAGCTTTTCGAAGTGGAGCTTACTTCTTTATGTCGTCTACAGAAGCTCATCACACTTTTAATGTAGGAAATAGATAGACCTCATATGGCACATACCTTTTAGAAATACAAATACTAATCTTTTTGTAGAAAGGGTAAGAAACAGAAAAAAGTAAACATAAGAATCAGTAATTTAAAAGCAGGCTTAAAAGCAGAGTTGGACAGACTTGGATTCAGTATTATTTCTCCTGCTCACCCTCAGTGTGACCTTCAGCTTAACCTCTCTGATTCTTACTATCTTCATCTATAAAATGGGAACAGTGGTCTTCATCTCATAAAGTTGAAGGGTTACATTACTCGCTCTAAGTAAAATACTTAGCATGATAGCTGGCAGTCAGTATTCCATTATTGGTATGGTTATTGCAAACAATTGTCTCTTTTAGGAAAATTTTACTTAGCTTTATAAAATACAAAAATCCACCCCACAATACACGCTCTTGCATTCCTTCTTTCTTTCCCCAGAAAAGTAGGACATTTACATGCTGCTCATTTGAGCCATGGATAAGCTGGCCTGAGCACTGCACTGCCCTTACTGTCCACAGATGCCGGTGGACTCACAGTGCAGAACTGATGGCGTATGGCAGGCAAGACCTGCAGGGGTCTGGGAGGTCTGTGGCCAGAAGTAAGATGGTGTAGGCAGCAAATGTGGGGAATGGCGAGCAGATCTCAGTACTGAGAGGTGCGAGGTCAGAAGCCTAAAGAGTGTGGATCAAGTGTGCTGCGCTGCCTCTGCCAGACCCTGGCAAACTGGAACCCCTTGCGAGAACAAGCCTCAGGGTCAAAGGTACACTGGTGGAAATGAAAACAATTTTAGTTTTAGACATAATCCAAGTTCAGGTAGGCCAGTGATCAGACTTTCTCAAAAAGGCCCAGAAATGTCACTGGTAGAATTACGTTCTCGTTGTCAGGAATGGCTTAGCCTGACCCGTGCATCCAAGGAAGTTGGCTGTGCCTATGAACACACTTCAGGACTGCTGTGGAGGTGCTGAGAGACTCCAGCGTTCTTTCCTACCTGGTAACGAAGAGCCCTAGGTTCCAAAATTCTAAATGGCTCTTGCTGATTGATATTATAGATCTACTCTGATGCAGAGGGAATCTTTTTGTTATGGTTTAGATCTAAAATCTCTCTCCAAATTCTCATGTGCCTGGAAGGTGATGGGGCCGTGAGGGCTATAGCTGACTGGCTGTTAGTGGTAGGGCCTGGTTGGAGGCGGGCGACCAAAGGTGCGCCCTGCAAAGGTAGATTTTTGTTCTCTGCTCCTCCTCTCTCTCCTCCTGACTGCATGACGTGAGTGAGCAACTTTCCTCCACCGGGCTCTTCTGTGCCATTTTTCCTCTGGAGCTGATTGACAAGCCCTGGGCTGAAGTCTCTGAAACTGTGGGCCAGAATAAACCTCTCCCTCTTTAAGCTGTGGATGCCAACTTTTCTGTCTTGTGACTAGGAAAGTGACTGAAACACCCCTCCAGCTGCTATGAGTTCTGTATCGCAGCTGTGGGTTTGAGTGATGGAAAAGGAAGTTCGGAGGGGGAGCAGGGCCTGAAAGGTATGAGTGGCGAAGTAGGAGAGACCCCAAGGCAGGGGACAATCTGGGTGTTCACCCTCCCCCAACCCTGGCAGCCTGACCAGCAGGGAGACTCCCTTCCTAGGGACACAAAGGAGACATTATAAAAGTTGATGAAGCTCTTAGGAAGCATACAGACCATTTTAAATATTTGTTCATCTAAAATACAATTCACTGACATAAAAAACAAGAAAAAGTTTCAGTGTTTCAAGAGATTCAGTAACTTGTCACCCCTGTCTTCTTTGCTCAATGAAAACTGACATTTGGTTATTGGCTTTACAGAATAATAGTTCCAGCATTTTGTAATCAGTTAACATCACATGTTTTCTAAGGTAAAGGAGCATTATGTTTGTTTTGTTCTAGATTTTATTTTTATTTCATTGTTTACTTATAGTTTTGTCCAACATCCATAAAAAAGAGGGTCACTTCATAGAGTTTTTATCTGAAAATTAAGAAGCCCACAACTTTACAGAATTGAAAAAATCTAGAATTTATTTTAATTGTGAAGGAAATATATCAAGCCACAATAGTGACAGAGGTGCGAACAGAAACAAGCTGAAAATAGACCCCAATCATTTGCTAGAGAAACAGACCAATGTACTGCTAAAGGTGTAGAGAAAGGAGAAATGAAATACAGTTGGAATTTCTATCAACTTTACTATAAATTCATGATTAAAATTTTTTATTTTAAAGATAAAAAAGCTAACAAAACAACAATGAAGACAAAATCAAAGCAACACAAATTGTTGAAATGTATCTCCAATGACATAAACATAGTCCTGCTTTAGTGATGAGTAAACATTGAAATCAAGAATAAGATTTTTGACTGAATGAATTACCTAGCCATCCTCCAGACCTTCATGCATAAAAGAGGAAATTAATAAAAACAGCCATTAATTAGACCAGTTTGGCTCATGATATGTTTTGGTGTAGCACTTTGCAAATCTAGCAAAAAAAAAAATTGAATACTGTGAGAGCTGTAAGATTAACTCTGTTTTATGAAAAAAATGAGTTTCAAATATTAATACTCCATATTAATATTTAAATATTCATTTAAAAACCCATTTTTAAAATAGCTCAGATACTGATTTTTTACAACAGATCTCATTTGTATGACAGACTATTGCCTTCAGTGGCTCACACACAATTCTTCAAATGAACACTGAGATTCCCAAGCATATGGCACACTGGACACGTGTTTATGCATTTTTACTTGAGAATGAATCACATTTGATAGGTCCTCTGAGGGATCAGACCTGTGGTGGCCATTTTTGTTGTTGTTTGTTTTGCTTTTAGTATTAATTTATTCACTTGACAATTATTTATCAAGTTGCTATAATATGTAGGACATTGTCTTGGCATTGGGGATACAGCAGCAAACCAAAGTCAGAATTGTTTGCACAGTTTAGGTTCCTGGTGCCTGGAGGCAGATAATGGGCAAAATACATGCAAATATGTATAGTATATAGTGTGCCAGGGGCAGTGATCCCCAAAAGATCAGTGGGGCAAGGGAGCAGGGCTGGAGAGGAGCTTATGTAATTGGAGCGGTCAGGTATAGCCCACGAAGAAGGTGACATTTGAGCTAAGGCCTGGAGGAGACAAAGAGTATAGCCGGTGACACCACACAGGGAGGGCTAGGGAGTACACAGAGAGGCCCCTGTGCCTTTCTATAGAAAGCACAAAGGCCACCATCCCTCACTGGGAGCCCCTGTGGGGAGAGTGGTCAACATAGCCACACAGGCAGTCCTTGGGGCTTTGCATGCCAGCATGGGGACTTTGGCTTTTACTTTGTTTTGGTTTTTTTTTTTTTTCTTTTGGTGGTACTGGGGATCGAACTCAGGACCCTGTGCTTGCTAGGCAGGCGCTTATTCCACTAAGCTATATCCCCAGCCCAAGGAAACGGTCTATTTTTTTTTTTTTTTTTTTTTTTGCAGTACTGGGGATCGAACTCAGGACCCTGCGCTTGCTAGGCAAGCGCTTATTCCACTGAGCTATATCCCCAGCCCCCTTGGCTTTTACTTTGAATGGAGGGGAGACGATACAGGGTTTGAAAGCAGGAATGGCATAATGCCTAGTATAGTCCTAAGAGACACCTCTGGCTGGTGTGTACAAGGCTATAAGAGAACAAGTTAAGAACAAAGGGGGTAGTTAAGAGGCAAGTACACCAGTTCAGGGACAGATAGTGCCAGGCTGAACTGAGAAGCTGATCTTGCACATGGCAGGAGGTGGTTGGGTCTTGGCCATTCGGATGCCCCAGGAGTTTGGAAAGCTCAGAACTCTGTGCTCATGCACCCAACCTTCACAGTAACATCTCCCAGTAGGCCCTGCGGTCTGTGATTGCTATGCACCTTTTTGTACTATCTGCTCCAACTGGTCACCGTGGAGCCAGAGCCTCATGCAGCCCACAGAAAAGTCAACTCCGTGGCAGTCACTGGCCCGTGCACGTCACTTCTCAGCCAGGCTCTGGCTGTTCTTCTCTGCTCATCTCGATTTTCTTCCAGCTTCTGACCCTGTAGTTCTAACTTTTTGTTAACTCATCAGCTACCTTTTACTTACCGGTGTTTGGCTTTGTTGCATCCTCAGTATATTTATCCAGGTACAGCAAGCCCTCACCTGAGCCAGGAGGGCAGGCCCTAAGTTTGCTTCTGCAGGCTGCATCGGGGACTGAAGGACAATAGTTCAGGAGCAGAAAAGACCATGGAGTAGAGCCAGCCAAGTGAAGCTGTCAGATCCACAGGATGCAAGTTGGGCAGGAAATAGATGGTCAAGCTTCAGGCTCAGGAACTGAGAAGAAATGTTGGATTTGGTCAGTGCATGCTGTAGGTGCTGAGCCCCATTAATATGTTCAATTAATACATGCGAATAAACAAAAACTTTTTTTTTTTAAAGAAAAAGAAGTCGTCCAGGCAGGAAGTGAGCATCAGTGAGGCAATAAGGCAGGCAGTTCAGGAGTTTTAGGGAAAGAACTGGAGCCCTGAAGCTGTCTTGGCCAAAGGCCACCTAATGCCTGAATAGGTCACAGTGCTTCAAAGCTTGACCCTAATCTCAGATGTCAGATTTCATGATTAAATTTATCTCATCCTTGTACTTGATTTAAAGGATTAGGTTTACAGCACACAGTTCCTTTCTGAATTTTTTAGGACTGCTTTGACCACTAGTGGGAGAGACCAACTCAAATTATCTCAAAGGGAGAAAAAGAATTTATTGACTAATATAACTAAAAAGTGCACAGATGTTATTTCTTCAGGCAAAGCTAGATACAGAAACACAAACAATATCATGAATACTCAGTTGCTTTTGGTATTATTCAAGTACTTTTTCCCTGTTGTTGGATTCATTCTCGGGTAGAATAACACCATCAGGAAGATATTTAGGATTGCATAGCATTAGCCTAGACATGTGCCCATGCCAGAGTTAGTTACTATAGCCAAAGAGGATAGAATAACTTTGGGGACCATGCCAAGGTCAGTTACCATGGGCCAGAAGGATAAACTAACTTTAGGGCCACCTGAAAATTGCATGCTTCTCTTGCAGTTTGAAGTTTACTGTCACTCAAACCCCTGTGAACTCATCCATGACACAGTACATACATGTACACAAACAGGGCAAGGAGAAGGTGTCCCACAAGCTTTATACCAGTAGTTGATGTGATAATTTCTCATGACCTTCCTGACAAATGGCATCCCTGTCATGTTCATACTTCAGACCTTTCTAGCAAAGTGCTGATGGTTAAGACTTTTACGTTAAGCTTTCTAAAGGATTGGGGTGGTTCCCCCAATCCTGTTTTTCTCACATTTAGGAGCTATCTCAGCCCAATGCCAAGGCTGGTACAGCATGATTGTACAAAAAGTTGAATTTATAATTAAATTCAGCCTAGATTTTATATCATGTCTAGACCCATAGCCCTAAATCTGTATTTCTACCAGAGATGAGGATCACTATCTCTTTCTGCATTAAGGAATTTTTAATCCAGTGGCTAAACAAGCACCTTGAATTCACCTGACCTAGCATCAAATTTCACCCTCTGATTTTCCTTTGCCACCCTGACTCCGCTGCACTCTGCTCCGCTCCACATTGGATCTTTTTCCCATTTCTCTGCTGTGGATGATCTCACTCCCTTCTGCCGACCCGCTCAAGCCTGGAACTTGAGTCAGCTGACTGACTACGTTCTGCCACACTGTCCCCACTCCAACCACTCCCCTGAGAGTTCGCCTTAGGTCTGTCATCTCCCCATTCACACTTACACCCGGAGCCAGAACGATCCATCTGAGTATGAGCAGGAATGTGCAGCCCCTGTTTAAAATGCTTTAGGGCCTCTCACTGTTTTATAAGCTAAAGCACACTCCAGAGGGGCCAGGGCTCTGTGAGCTGGCTGCTTCTAAATTGTCCACCTCTGTTCTTGCTATGCCTCCTTAGCACCATTCAGCTTCCCAGCTATGAGAGTTTTGTGGCTCCTGAGCCAAATATGATTTGCATCTTTGCTTACACATCTGTTACGCCTTGAATTCTCCTTCTTTTTCAGTAGGTGTTTTGAGAACTCGCTTGTTCCAAGGAGGCTTAGATGAAGCTCCTGCCCCCTTTTATGAACACTTTTCTGGTTCAACACTCTTTTTCCCATGGGCCTCCACTTTGCCTTGGGCACTTCTCTTTCAGCTTGTGATTTTTGTCCATCTCTACCCCAACTCCTTTCCCTGCACATTGCAGAGACTATATTGTATAAACTCCCAGTAGTCAAAAGTCCTTATCATTCAACAAATATTTCTAAAGCGAATGAAGAAGTGTATTTGTTTTTTTGCGAAAGATACCTACACTCTTTCCTCCAAAAATGAAGCTAATGTGGGTGGCTGTGTTACAGAGTGAATTGTGTCCCTTTAGAATTTACATATTGAAACCCTAAACTTCAATGTGATGATATTTCCAGGCTGTGCCTTTGGAAAACAATTAGGCTTAGATAAGGCCATGAGAGGGCCCACCATGATGAGATTACTGTCCTTACAAGGAGAGCGAAGCTGTCTCTCCCACCAAGTGAGGACACAGAGAGAAGGCACATGTCAGCAAACTAGAAAGGGCACCTTACCAGAAGCCAACTCTGTCAGCACGATGGTCTTGGACTTCTGTCCTCCAAGACTGTGGGAAATGTCTGTTGGTGAAGCTGCCCACTCTGTGGAATAAAAATACCTTTGTCACAGAAGCCCAAACTAGAATAGAACATGTACTAAATATGTATGTTGGGAGGCTGAGGGAAGAAAGAAGAGTGACTCGGAACCAGGTAGAAAGCAGCTCCCCCCAAATGAATTCCTGACACGGAAGACACATATGCTGAGACCAATATGGGAGCAAAATGACTTTAGCGGCTCTGTTTTCTGCATTTCATAACTAGGAAACTTTGATTAGAAGATTTCTAGGGTCCTTTCTAGCACTAGCATTCTATTTATAGAGCTGTATTAGTTTTAATAACACTGGTTTTGCTACCATGAAATGAAGATGTCTAGGAAACATAAGAAAAAAGTCAGAATGAGAGAAAACAAAGTTATGAAAAAGGAAGACAAGGTTTCCTTTAATGAATTGCTCATAAAAACACCAAAGACACTTATTGGGACAGGTGAAAATAGGGGAATTTTAAATATGAAAGAATTCCTTTGTTCAGGCAATGTAACTTTTAACGACTAATTCTGTGTAACAAAAGATTCTCCAAGAGGTGATTATGTCAGATATTAAAAGATGTTATGTTTCAGTGTGCAAATATCAAATCAGGGCATGTCTAATCCCTCGCCGTGTGACGAGAGTAATTGTAAGGTACCAGTAAAACTTAGGGATCCAAAATATATTTTGTGAAATTATCAACTCAAAATCATGTTTCTAGTGACACAGAATGAAACAGAAATTCATAGAATTAGTACTTAAATACATATATGTGTGTGTCTATATGTATATACTTATAAATATACATACAGGTATGTATATAAGAAAGTTTTTATTGACCTTGAAATTCACCATTGTCAGGAGTGGAGTCAGTATTAGAAAACCCTAGCCAAACCTGTATTTTTTCATCTCTTTATTGTGTTACTATATCTTACTGGAACAGGAATATATCAATTATATCACTGGTTGAAGCTACACAAACAGTCACCTTTACAGCACTATTTCAATTTAGGGAGCAGGCTCTTATCTTAAACCCTTGTAGATTAATATGATACCTTCCCAGCAGAAGCTAGAACTCTATAAATATTTATTTAAGGAATTGATTTGAAAATGAATAAATAAACACAATAGAAATTTACTGGTGTACTAGTAATGTTGGAACACAAACTGAAAGCGGAGCAGGTAATGTATTATAGTGGTTAAAATACTGGCTGGTAGAGACAACTTGACTTCACATGCCAGCTCTGCTTTACAAATTAAATGTCTTTGGGCAAATTATTTAATCTCATTAAGGCTCACTTTTCATATCTACAAAATAAATTAGTTTTTCTGAAGGTAAAAGGAGATAATGCTTAGAAAAATTTAAGCACAACTCTGATTACTCTGTAAACTCTGATTATTTTCTTAGCTCTTTAAGTGAAAGACAATAACCACAAAGTATTACATTAGTGGGATCATTCAAACTCCCTCGTTGTTAATCGCTGACACTTTCACAGAGGAGCTGGATTTTAGGGACTGCTTCCCTAGGAAGGGCAGATATGAGTCCTGAGGAGAGCACCCCCAGAACAGCGTGTGGCCCATGATGGTTAGAGGAAAGGGCCTGCAATGAGAAACAGGTTTTTCTAGACACTGGAGATTCTGGTTTTTTGTTTATTTTTCTGTTTGTTTTTGTTTTTGTCTTTTGGAGACAGGATCTTGCTATGCAGTTCAGGCTGGCCTTAAGCTCACTTTGTAGTCCAGGCTGGTCTCGAACTCACAAAGATCCTCCTGCCTCAGCCTCCTGAGTGCTGGGATTACAGGCATGCGCCACCACGTGTGGCTACACTGGAGATTCTGAAGACAAGTTAGTTGCACAGAGCAGTCTAGAATTTTTACTTGGATTTGAGATTACATAAGTTTAAACTGCACTAAGCAGTTACACCTGAGCTCTTGGAAAGAGGAAGTCAAGGTCAGTGTCATATGTAGGAAGTAACATAGCCACATGCACAAGGAATAAGCTAAGAGAAGGCACTTTTTGAAATAAAGTCTTGAGCTAAGATTAGGAAAACACACACACACACACACACACACACACACACACACACACGTGACTATCAGAGAACAGAACTCAGAGTTTAGAAACTAAACCATTAGGAATGAGTGTTTGGGGTGAGCGAGGCACCTTAACAAGAAGGCTTCCTCTGGGAAATTTTCCAAGTGCTGTGAGCGCATCCATGTTTAAGCACATTTCTTGGTATTGTAGTTATGTACCCATTGTCGTCTTCTCTGTGGAGTGGGATAGGTTGCTCCAAGCAGTTCGTTGGAAGTGTGGCCTTCTAGAAGGAGGGAAGTGCTCTGAAAACTCAGGGTCGGTCAAGTGGGGAACAGACAGAACAAAGGGCTGCATCAGTGATCAGCTATCATCTCTGGTTGGGGAAGGGAAGGTCGTTAAAGCAGGGGTACAGTATGAGCATAAAAAAATTTAGGGATCCCTCTCAGATGGAGTCATAGAGGATGTATAGGAGACTTGTGGCAGGGACACCAGAAAATAAATTACTTAGGCTTTCAATTTAGAATGGTAAGGAATGCCTGTTGTCTTGTATTTCAAAATATACTATAAATTGTGTTAGGACCTAGTCACCTGCTAAATATGTAATCATGAGAAGTTAGGATTTCAAAATAGAAATGTTAAAGAACTCAGACCATAGCACCTGTACTAAAGAATTAAGAGAAGGCCACGGATGGTGTGCAATGGAGCTTTAGGAGGTGGGTCCCACAGAAACCATCAGCCCACAATCAGGTCTGGGTTCAGACAAAGGTCCACATTTGGTAGAAAGAAGTGAAGGGAATTTATCTTATTTTGAAATAGAATGTTGCTGAAGGAAAGCTAAAGATGTGCTGATGGCTTGAGGTAGAGGGAGGGTGTGGAGCGGGAGAGGGAATACATCCTGACAAGAGAAATAGATGTTGCGTAGCTCTGATGATACCTTTGCACAGTTCCCCTGCTTTCTGGGTTTAGGAGCAAACTAAATCCATAGCTGAGAAGATGTACGCGTGAGGATTTACAGAGAACGTCAGAGAAAGGCAGGACCTGGCTTAGCAGTTGTTCGTTGTTTGTCAGATGAGTAAGTACACACATGGACACTATTGCAAAGGAGTTTTTTAGGGTTATTATGCAAGAAAATAAAAATCCAAATACAAGTAAATAATCATATTTCCTAAAATATCCCTTACTCACAGCACATGACCCACAGTAGGTTCAGCATCACTTTATATTTTCAGTGGCACCTAATATCTTCCCTTCGCTACATTTTGCTTACTTGAAATTAATAACTGGGTCATTTGTGACTATTTTTGTCGTGTCCACCATCCCGACTGGTCTGCTACGTATGTTTTCTTGACTGTTGTGTTCCAAGGTCTAATGCATAGGACAGTGGGTCCTCTATTCATGAACACTTCTGTTGGCAAACAGTTTGGTTTTCAAACTGTGCATAAGGTGACAAACATGAGCATGGCCATCTTTCCTGCATGAACACAAGCATGGCCACCTTCTCTAGAACTGGAACAAATTAAGTTCGTGGACCAAGCAGCAGTCCACGGTGCTTGAGACATTTACTTTAGTGGAGAGAATGTTGTGTTTTTAAAAAGTTTTTCCCTGATGATACTGTGTACATTTTTACAAATTGTACACTTCTTGAATATTTGTTGTTTTTGACTCATAAGGACAAAGAATTTGTGTAATTCCATCAAAATCATATGAGTAGTATGCTGTGACTAAATCTGTAAATATGTGTGTCCCCCTCCACAACTGAAACATAGCCTCTGTAATTATTCCACTTAAACTTGTCACTATTTATCATTTTTTCTCCTTATTACACACTTTATTATACTATTTTAAACTGGGTAGTGTCAAGAATAGCGCACAACACATTTTATTGTAGAACTAAATGCTTGTCTTAGAATGGATCTTTCCTATTGGGGGTTTGAAAAGAGAAACAAAAAATGTCCTTTTGCAAGGATATTTCTAGTAGCAGTTTTATTGTTAAAAAGTTTTTTCAGCTATCACATACATATGTCTGATATATGTGATTTCTGTATTCGTACATTGGTATTTTTTTAAGTCTGAAAATGTGTTTGTTATTAAAAATTAAGTTATTCTCTACATTATCCTCCCAAATTCACATGGTTATTTTGATAGAAACTTACATCGTATCTACTATGTGGTCTTCATATTTTACTTACATTTTCTTTTTATATTTATTTTAAAAATAAAAGAAGGAAAACATACTAACAAACAGACATCCATTTACAAAATAGCAGAACAGTACAAACTATACTGAATTACAGACAAAGTGGTAGGAAATTAACAATGGCTGTTGTATTACATATTGGTATCTTCAAAGTGGTTTTTCAAGAAAATAAATATAGACCTGCACAATTGATCATTAACTGTTCCTTTCAGTAAAGTGATAGAAATCAGTACTACAACTATATTAGCTATCCTATCTATCTATGAATCAATCAATCAATCTATCTACCTATCTAATTTCCCCTTCTTTCTTTTCTCTTTTCACTCATCTCAGTAGCTCTTTACTCTTGAGCAGTTTTCTTTCGTCTCACAATGTCTTTCATATCTCCTAATTTTTATTCACTCTTTCAGGTTTTTACACTACTGAGACAATATATTGCTTGCACATGAATGTCTGCTTTATTTCACTTATGAGTATAGTTTTTAGTTGTAACCATGTACCTGTAAAAGCCTTGAGTTTATCTTTCTCTTTAGCTGAGTAATATTCCATTACATAAAAGCATCACAGTTTTTTTTTCCATTGGTCAGTGGATGGACATTTGGGTTGCTTCCACAATTTAGCAATTACAAATCATGCTGCTATAAACATGGGTGCACATATATTGCTGTGATATCACATTTTCAGGTCTTCTGGGAAAATACCCAGAAGGGGAATGGCTGGGTTGAATGGGACCTCCAGGCCTAGTTTGCTAAGGAATCTCCAAACTGATTTCCACAGGGGTTTCACCAATCTGCATTCCCACCAGCAGTGGAGAAGAATTCCTATTTCTCCACAGCCTTGCTAGCATTTGTTATTGGTTGATTTCTTAACAATAGCCGTTCTTACTGGGGTGAGGTGAAATCTCAATATTCTTTTAATTTGCATTTCTCGAATGACTAATGATGTTGAACATTTTCTCATGCATTTATTTTCCATTTATATTTCATTATCTGAGAAGTGTGTGTTCATCTCAGATGCCCATTTTTGAATTGGGTCTTTCAATTTGGGAGGGCTGACGTTTTTTTAATTCTTTATATGTTCTAGATAGAAGATCTTTATCAGAGGGACAGTCAGATAAAATTTTTTCCCAGTTTGTGGGTTTTCTTTTTACTCTGTTGGTGATTTCTTTAGATGTGCAGAAACTTTTCAGTAGGATGAAATCCCAGTTGTTCATTCTCTGAAGTATTTCCCATGCAGTTTGGTTTTTGTTCATGAACTCTCTGCCTACCCCTATGTCTTCAAGACTTTTACCTACTTTCTCTTCCAATAGATTAGTGTTTCTGTTTTACTACTGAGATCTGTGATCCATTTTGACTTGAGTTTGGTGCATGGTGATAGATTTGGGACTATTTTCAGTCTTTGGCAGGTGGCAAGCCAATTTTTCCAGCACCATTTATTAATGAGGCTATCGTTCTTCCTATCGTTCTTCCAGTGAGTTTGTTTGGCACCTTTGTCAAAGATGAGGTGGCTGAGTGTGTTTGTGGTTGTGGCTACATCTTCCAGTCTGTTCCATTGATCCTCTGGTCTGTTTTTTAGCCAGTACCAGGTTGATTTTATTACAGTAGCTTTGTAGTATAATTTCAGGTCAGGGATTGTGGTTCTACCTGACTTGTCTTTGTTGCCCAGGACTTCTGCTATCTTGGGTCTCTTCTTTTTTTTTTTGCGGTACTGGGGATCAAACTCAGGACCCTGTGCTTGCAAGGCAAGCGCTTATTCCACTGAGCTATATCCCCAGCCCCTATCTTGGGTCTCTTCTGGTTCCAGATGAATTTAAGGAATGTTTTATCTATGTCTGTGAGGTGTGCTAATGTTAGTTTAATGAGAATTGCACTGAATCTGTACAACAATTTTGGTAGTATGGGTATTTTCACGATGTTGCCTCTTCCTGTCCATGAGCAAGGGATATCTTTCACTTTTTTTGAAATCCTCTTTAATCTCTTTTCTCAGACTATTGTAGTTTTCACTGAATAGATCTTTTACTTCTTTTGTTAGGTTGGTTCATAAATATTTCAATTTTTTGGATACTATTGTGAAAGATATGGTTTCCTTAGTTTCTCTGTCTGTTTGTTGTTTGTGTATAGGAATAATATTGATTTTTCAGTGTTGACTTTCTATACAGCTAAACTACTGAATTTGTGGATTAATTCAAGGAGTCTTCTGGTGGAGTTTTTGGGGTCTTCCATGTAAAGTATCATGTCATCTGCAAATAGTGATAATTTCCCTTCTTCCTTTTCTATCATTATTCCTTTTATTTTTCTGTCTTGTCTAATTTCTCTGGCTAATGCTTCTAGAGCTATGTTGAATAGGAGTGGTGACAGTAGACATCCTTGTCTTGTTCCTGATTTTAAAGTAAAAATTTATACTGGGAGGCATGATAGACATTGTGTAATGAAAGGAAAATGCTCAAAAGTAAAGGGCAACTGGGGTGTAGAAAAAGAGAAGGGAAAGAAGTGGAAATTATGTATGTATGTATATACAGAACAGCTAGCAGTTATACTACTATTTTCTATTGCTTTACTCAAAGGAACAGTTAATGATTACTTGTTTGATCAATATTGCATGTCTGTATTTTTTTTCCTGAGAAATCACTGTGAAGGTATCAATAGTAATACAATAACCATTGTTAATTTCCTACCACTTTGTTGGTATTGTTTGTATTGTTTTTATGCTATTTTGTAAATGAATGTCTGCTTGTGAATATTTAATATTTAAAATAAAAACTAAAAGCTTTCAGGTTTTTTTCATTTAGTATGATGCTGGTTTGTCATAGATGACTTTGATCACATTGAGGTAAAGACTATTCTATTTACTGTAGGGTTTTTATCATGAATGTGTGTTGGACTTTGTTGGAAGCTTTTTCTGCATCTATGAGATAATGTGTGGCTTTGTCTTTGGCTTTATTGATAGAGTGTTTAACATTTATTGATTTGTGAATATTGAACCATCCCTGCATTCCTGGAATGAATCCAACTTGGTCATGGTGTATGATTTTCTCAATGATTTGCTGCATTCTATTTGCTAGTATTTTATTAAGTGTCTTTGCATCTATGTTCATTAGGGAGATTGATCTCTAGTTCTCTTTCTTGGTTGGGTCTTTCTTTGGTTTTGGTATCAGTATAATATTTGCCTCCAGAAATGAGTTAGAAAGAATTGCTTCCTTTTCAATTTCACTGAAGAGTGTGATGAGTGTTGGTATTAAATCTTCTGAATTTCTTGTAAAATGCTGCTGTGAATCTGTAAGTACTTGTGCTTTTCTTTGTTTATAAGTTTTGAATCACATTTTCAATCTCATTAATTGTTATTGGGTTGTTCAGGATTTTTATATCTTTTTGATTCAACTTTGGTAATTTGTACATATCTAGGAATGTGTCCATTTTTTCTAAGTTTTCTATCCTATTGGAGTAAAGATTTTCAAAGTAGGTTTTAATGATCTTTTGAATTTCTGTAGGATCTGTAGTGATTTCATCCTTTTCATTCCTTATTGCATGAATATGAGTTGTTCCTTTTTTGATAAGGTTGGCTAGGTGTTTATCAACTTTATTCTTTCAAAGAACGAACTCTTTGATTCATTTATTTTTGTAGGGTTTTCTTCATCTCAGTTGCATTAATTTCTACCTTGATCTTTATAATCTCCTTCCTTCTTTGGGTTTAATTTATTCTTCTTTTTCTAATAGTTTGAGGTGCAGCATTAGGGTGTTTATTTGTTCTCCTGTTTTCCTTATGTATGAGTTCATCACTATAAATTTTCCTCTGAGGACTGCTTTGATTGCTTCCCACAGATTCTGGGAAGTTGTATTTACATTTTCACTTGTTTGTAGGTATTTTTTAATTTCTTCTTTAATTTCTTCTGTGACCCATTGGTTGTTCAGGAGGATGTTATTTAATTTCCAAGTGTTTATGGTGTTTTTGGAGTTCCTTGTGTCATTCATTTCCAACATCATTGCACTATGGTTAGGTAATATGCATGGGATAATTTAACTTATTTTGCATTTAGGTAGGTATGCTCTGTGGGGTAGAATGTGGTCTAATTTAGTAAAATCCCCATGTACAGCTGTGAAAAATATGTATTCTGATATTGTGGGGTGGAACACTCTGTACACATCTACTAAGTCCATTTGTTGCAGATTTGGTTCAGACCTGTCATTTCTTTGTTGATTATTTTGTATAGTTGACCTAACTCTTTGTGTCAAAGGGGTGTTCAAGTCCCCTATTATAATAATGTTATTAATTATTTGGTTTTTCATGTCCATTAAGAGTTGTCTTATATAGTTTGGTACTCCAATATTTGGTGCATACATGTTTATGACTGTTATTTCTTCCTCATGCAGTTTTCCCTGTCTTGGTTACTTTACTCTTGTTGCTGAGACAAAATATCCAACACCCAAAATGAAGGAAGGAAAGGTTTATTTAGCTTACAGTTTGTGGAGATTTCAGTCCATATTTGGCTGGTTCTGAGGCAGAGTGGCACATGGCAGAGGGCAAAGTGTTCATGGCAGCAAACAACCAGCAAATGTGTGGAATTGTAGGCAAGCAGCCTCTTTCTCTCCTCTACCTTGTAAACAACTTGCTCCCACGCAGGGGGCGTGTAGCTCTCACACAGTCTCCATGCCCTCCTCTTCCACAGGCTCAGGATGTATACAAAGTAAGCACCCTGGCTTCCTGCTGAATCACATAGTTAACCTTTTAAACTTCCCAAATTAACACAATAAACAACATCCCAGAAGGGTAAGGGCATGTCCTTTTTACCCCAAGATCTACAACTGCTGAGTTACTCAGTTAAACCTCCAGACTCCCCAAGTTGACACAATGTATCAACTGTAACATCCTTTAACAAATATATAGTGCCTTTCTTTATCTCTTTCTCTTGTTCTTGATTTGAAGTTTACATTGCCTGCAAACATAGTAGCTACATCTGCTTTTTTCTGGGAGAATTGCTCCTGATTTTTGCACGGAGAATTGTTTTCCATCCTTTGACTTTCAGGCCATGGATTTCCTTTTGAATAAAATGTGTTTCCTGTATACAGCATATTGTGGGATTTTGTTTCTTAATCCACTCTGCCAGTCTGTTTCTTTGACTGGTGAATTGAGGCCACTTACATTAATGTTTATAACATATGTGTTGGCGTATCATTATCATGTTATTTACTTGCTCTTATTTTCCTACTTTTTCTACCTGTTTAATTGCTTGCTCTGCTTTAGGGTTCCTTTCTGTTGTTGTTCTTGAAATTGTGGTCATTTTTTCTGTCTTGCCCCTTTGTGAGAATGGTTTGGCACTCATGAAGTTCTTCAGTTGTTCTTTGTCGTGGAAATATTTTGTTTCTCCATTAAATTTGAAGGATAGTTTTTCAGGACACATCAGTGTTGTTTGGAAGTTTTTTTGTCCCAGGACCTGTAATACTTCATTCCAAGGTCTTCTCAATTGAATGGTTTGTGTTGAGAAGTCTGCCATGCTTCTGACAGGCTTCCCTTTATAGATGATCTGTTTCTTTTCTCTAGCAACTTTTAATATTATGTTCTTTTGCTGGGTATCTGGGATCTTGATTTTTATAAGTCTGGGTATAGTTTTATTTTGGTTATGGCTAGTTGGAGTTCTGTATGCCTCATGTAACTGTATTTCAGATTCTGTTTCAATGCTTGGGAAATTTTCTGCAAATATTCTTTTATGTCATTTGTATTGCCTCCTGCTATTTTATTGACTCCTATTAGTCTTACATTCTTTCTCTTTGCCTTCTCTTGCAGCTGTTGAATTGATTTTGACTGGTTCCTTGTTCATTTTAAGAGATCCTTTCTTTTATGATCTCTAGCTGGCATGCTCTCTTCAAGATCTGACATTCTGTCTTCAGCTTCATTCAAGCAGTTTTTTCAGCTTTCAATGGAAGCTTTGATTTCCTGGATATCTCTTTGAGCCTGTTTCATGCATTCTAGTTCATTCCTATATTGTTCACTTAAAGTTTTCATCGGATGCTCATCTTTTATATATATATATATTTCTTCTTTAGATGTGCTGAGCAATTCTTTCACTATTATTGTTATTTCATCTTTTGCTTTAGAGATTATTTCTGATGTGATGTCTTCTATGGTCTGATGGAGTTGTTTCTTTACTTCCATTGCAATTATTTCAGCAATTTCAGGTGTGTGTTTACTGAGTTGCTATGTTGATGTTTTCTGGACTTTTTCTGAGTGGGATGGCATTCTGAGATTGTGTTTTAGTCCTTAGTCTTGTCATGTGTGATCCCAGAGTCAGAACACTCAGTCTCCCTCTTTCCTGGCAGCTCAGCAAATGTTGTTAGTGTCCCTAGTTTTCCTGGTGGTTGGGTTTACCCCTCAGTGTCTGTTGAGATATGCTGCTTAGTCTGGGGTCTTCTGGCAGATGGTGAAGTGTACATAGTTCTCCCAGGTGTCAGATGTGAACTTTGATGTTGGCTGATGTCAGACTGTCTGATCCAGTGTCCCCTAGGAGCTCTGGGCACATGTATGATCCAGAAGCAGGCTGAACTGGTGGCTTGATCATTCACCACTTGCTCCTCTCTCCCCAGGCATTTCAGGGTGCAGGGAGAGCCCAGACACAAACTGCACGGTCCACAGTTTGTGGAATTGCCTCATTCCATGTCTTCAGGCAGCTTTGGGTGCACACAGGAGCCAGATATGGGCTGCACTGTGGGTGATCACAGATTGCCTGTTTGTGTGACCTCCAGGAAGTCAGGGCATACACAAAGCCCAGATGCAAACTACAGTGAAAGCAGTTTATTGACTGCCTGCTCTAGTACCTCAGGAGGCATAGGGCATGCTCATGAAGGGCCAAAATGTGAACCCTGGTGATAGCAGCTCGTGGACTTTCTGAGTCAGCATCTCCTGTCTACAGGATGCTACAGATGCTCTATTACATTTAGAATTTTGATCACTGGACTTCTGTAGAACAGTAATGAACTGTTTTTTAAAAAATATTTTTAACATCAATATATTTTCAATGAGTCTATCAAATAAACTACTCAAAATCATAAAAAATACAATGTGTATTTTATAAACTGAAACACTATACTGAAAATTATTCTATATTTCTTCCTCTTTTAAAACAGATTTTACTTTCATTCAACTAACACTAATCTATGGGTTATTTACATATTGAGCAATGTAGTGTCTCTCCCTTCCTCTGTGATCCCAGATTGTTATAATTAAGTGGATGATGCAGTATCTGATGGCTTGTGGGTCTGTCTGTCTATGTTATCCTGAGTGTTTCCCTTCTTTACTATGTAATAAATACAGATAAATTAGGTACCTGTCACTGTTTAAGAAAATTTGTATGTGTGACTGACTTTCATAAAGTAGTATAGATTGTCCAGAATTAAAGATATGCATACATATGTTAGACTCAATTTTCTTTTATCAAGTTATAATGAAGATTTTGTATTACCTATCTCACTAAGAAGATTGGCAGAACAAAAAGAGGCTGTATCTGCTGTCCTCATTGAAATATTGTGAGGATTAACAAGACATTTGAAGTTAGTGCAATACTTCTAAGAAACTCAAAGCAAAACCAAGATATCACTTTCTTTTGAAAGGCATATGTTTTTCTGTCAAACCAAACTTAAAGCAGTCAGCACGATATACATTTCTCAGCTAACTTCCTGGCTTTGTTGGACATGTGAAGTTATTGATGTTCCAATATGACAGATATCTAATGATGAAGGCACAAAGTAGGTGGAAAAACCATTGCCCTATTTTCAGTATGTTAGAACATGGTGATATAGTAGTTGAAGAAAAGAAAGCAGATGTTCAGGTTACATAGAAATATAAAATTTAGAAACAAGGTAGTGGACCAATTCTTACCTATAAATTACTTGTTCCCTAATTTTATTAATTTAATTCAGTCAAACAATATTTGGAATATATGTCCATCTCACAAACTCCAAAATAGAGCTGTTTGTTAGTGATCACTATTTGTTATTTGTTCCTGATCAAGGGCTCAGTGTAGGAAACTGAGCCTCATCCTGTCCTCTTTTTCCCCTCACCCTTCAGTGACAAGTCATCAGTGAGAACCTTTGATTTTTGTCATCTCCAAACATCTCAGGCCTGTGCCCTTCCCTGTGTGTCCATGTCTTGCCTTGAATGCTGCACCTGAACCTTACCTGTGACCTTTTTTTTGACATCTACCTTGCCTGTCAGCCAAAGACCACAAGAAACAAAAGTGTGTGAATTTCACCACACCACTCCACTGCCAGGCTTTTCCCTTGTACTAATTTTTTTTAATTTATTTATTTATTTATTTATTTATTTAGGCGGTACTGGGGATCGAACTCAGGACCCTGCGCTTGCTAGGCAGGCGCTTATTCCACTGAGCTATATCCCCAGCATGACCTTTTTTTTTTTTGCGGTACTGGGGATTGAACTCAGGACCCTGTGCTTGCTAAGCAAGCGCTTATTCCACTGAGCTATATCCCCAGCCCCCCTTGTACTTATTTTTAAAATGCTGACTATTTACCTGGTTCCCACCTGCCTCTTCCTTACCAGGTTCTGTCCACTTGGCATTCTTTCATTTCCTTCAAAGCCACAGAAATGTCCTGCAGCTTCTTCATGGAATGGTCAGCTCTCACCAATTATTTAGGACTCAGCTTAAATTCCTCCACTTCCATTCACCTCTGCAAAGGCCCTTTCTGACTGCCTTACATGGTTGTTACTATCTCTTAGAGCACTTCATTATATCCTTTGTTCTTTATTGTGGTAAAGGCTATGAATATTACAGGGTTAGGGATCCAACATATTTATATGGAACTTATTGGATGTGAGGTCTAGCAGTGATTTTTATTCACTCTGTAGGCCACCGTGCAATGTAAGAAGTTCTGTCCTATAGGCGTGTCATTTTGGAGTCAGTCTCAGTTTCCTCACCTCAGAGAAAAGAAGCGAGAGCAAATGAGCAGCAAGTTCGCTTTCAGCTCTGAAACTCGCAGCCATTTTGAAGCTGTCCCCCAGGCTAGGCAGATACTACCTCCTCCCAAAGTGGCTAAAAATGCGTTTCTTCTCCATGCAAGAATGAACTCATTTCAAGCAGAGGATCTAGGAAACTTGCTGGGAGGTGCCTTCCCAAAGAAAGGCCAACCTGAAGCAGGCTGACTACACCGACCTGTGTGGACCTCATGCTCTGCTCTGTTTGTTTGGGATGAACAGGTTCCTGGTGAAGCCAGATGTGTACAGGCTTTCATCGTTCCCTCCCCCACCTGTTTTCATCCCTACCTACTTCCCTGCCAGAGGGGAACAATGTCAGTGTATATCAGGGCAGGAACAGGCTTCTTATTAGATACCTGTTCAATACAACTTTGGAAGCAATCTTGGAACATTCACCACTATCTTTTCATAGCCCTTTATCTCTTGAAAGTTGTTGAGAGAGCTAAATTAAAGTTGCCTACCATTAATCTTTGTACTCTACACTGTAAATCAAAGGAATGAAATACTTCTCATCACAATTCAGATCCCAAACTGGTAAAAATTACAACATAAAACAAATTTAATACTGGCATTGCCCCTGTCACCTAAGCCATATATTCTTGACTGAAGTAATCAACAAGGGGTGTGCTTGTGCCGTAACTCAGCAATTGTTTTAAAAGCTGTGGAGTTTGGAAACACATTCCATTTTACCATCTCCATACTTCAAAACAAGTGTGGTAAGGACGTGGGCATCATTTTTACGTGATTCTTAAAACTGTGATACTTTTGATCCACTTTCTGTGACTGTTTTGCAATTTCACTCTGTATTGACAGTTTCCTTAACACAAATTCAGGTTGTAAAGAATGAACTTGCTTCCCTGTCACAGAGCATTCTTGGTGAAGCATTTTTATTTGCAAGTTGCACTTGACAACAATTTTAGAGAAGTAAGATGAGAAAATAAAGAATTGGACAAGGAATGCAAGGAGCTGAGCTCTGCTGGAGGTCCTGATATTGATTTGTGGGGCCTGGTGTCATTTTTTTCCTCTATGTGCTTCAATTCTGCCATTTACAAAATATGGATTACAGACCATATTGTCAATGTGTGTAACCAGTGAAGTCACTCATTACAGATAAAGAGCCAACACTGATCAAATGTGTCCACAAGTGCTGCACTGTGATGAAGACCTCCCGTGTGTGAGCGTTTACAGAGGTTCACAAATGCCTGGGAGGAAACAACTGTCTGAGCACAGAGAATTTACACACTGTGTGAAACAGAAGCCACAAAGCTGCAGCTTCAAATTTCCTTGCAGTCACCAGACTTGGAGTTGTAGATTTATGGTAGTTGTACATTTTTCTCCAAAATCGCACCCCAATCTTCAGAGGTGCACATAAATATGGACAATATTTTACTAGAAAAATGTAAGCAAAAAGGAAAACATGATCTTCAAAATAAATCTTCCCAGATAAGGTTTCTACTGTTATCCCAAACACAAGCCAAGTGTTTTGTTTCATAGGAATGTCACCGGGGATGGGAAGGAGCAGGTGCTTCTGTGGGTAGGCCCCACTCTGCCCCGCTGTCGCGGGATTGAGACAGAAGCTCTTCCATTGTCCCTGTCTAGCCTCAGCCTCTTAGCTGTGAGACTGGTGAAGGAGGACCTTCCCTTACCTAGCCTGAGCTGCTGACCTACAAACCACAGTGACTGTGAAGTCATTTGTTGATACCATACATTCTCTTGCAGGAAGGAGAGGCACCCTCCCATTCCATGCAGGCTCACCATTAGCTTTCTCTGCAGCCTGTGTCAGTGAGGCCACTTGTAGGGGTCCCCAGTCACTGGCTGTTATGGTTGCTACATTGTGTCAACTGGGGAGTCTAGAGGTTAGGCTGAGTGATACAGCAGGAAGCCAGGGTGCTTACTCTGTACACATCCTGAGCCTGTGGAAGAGGAGGGCATGGAGAATATATGAGAGCTACATGCCCCCTGGGTGGGGTAGCCTGTTTACACGGTACAGGAGGTAGAAAGAGGCTGCTTGCAGCCATTCCTCTCTATTGCTGATTGGTTTTGCTGTGCTCTGCCGCCATGAACATTTGCCCTCTGCCAGGTGCCACTCTGCCTCAGAACCAGCCAAGCATGTTCTGAATCCTCCACAAACTGTAAGCTAAGTAAACCTCTCCTTCCTTCATTTTGGGTGTTGGGTATTTTGTCTCAGCAACGAGAGAAAAGTAACTAAGACACTGGTACTAAATGGCAGGTTGGTGACTCATATGCTTGCTTTGTAGCCAATCAGACCTTGTGCTTGATCTGTTATGTCATTTCACCTGTAAAGCTGTTAGACCTTCTCCTTGACATCCCCTCCCATCACATTACACGCACGTGTGTGTGTGTGTGTGTGTGTGTGTGTGTGTGTGTGTACCTGTAATAACAGATCTTTTGAAGCACTGGAAAAATAGCTGGGGGAGTTCCATTATTCAGGCAAAGAGGGGTAGCTAAATGGACTCCACAGGTTTATTGCAATCAGAACAGACTTAATAGATTTGAGGAAAAAGGAAAGAAAATAGACCCAAAAGCTAAATATTTACCAGTTGTTTAAATACCCCCTAATGATTACTTACTAAATTTTCTCCCAATCAGTGGTTCTTTTTCATTCAAAGTGTTAGTAAAAGCTTTAGCTAAGAATTCGTTGCAGATAGTATCATAATTATAAGATAGAGGAGAGGATCCTTCTGTCTTACCAGAGACTGAAAGTAAAGAGAAAACTGCCTGCATATTACAGAGCTTCCATTAAGTATTTCAGCCTTAACATAACACATTCCTCATTGCAAACGTAAGGCGGCTTACCACATATGCCAACTCTGTAACAAACGTAAGTGCTGCAGCAATGTAATTAATAGCAAGCCATTTTCATTCTTAAAATTCTAAAATGGAATATTTTTCACAAAAATTCAAAAGATAATGCCAAATTAAATTCAGCAAATATTGCAATATATCAGTATGATCCTACGTTTTGTCAGTGTGCAAAATTTTAGACTAGAAAATTAATGTCACTGTCATAACAGATTCTTTACTTATATTTTTATTGCATTTAAAAATTGTGAACTCTCCTACTTGATTTTAGATGATTCATCCTGCAACCATATTTCTTTTGGAATATATATCTTTACACACCTCTAAAATATACACTAGATAGATTCACAAAATAAAATGATATTTTTACATAAAATTTTCTGCCTTCTTCCTATTTCCTATTGGCATGCATCCTATTGCTTTAAATAACGATGATGTCATAAAAATTGCCAGCACTTATCAAATGCTTAGTATCTTTTTAAGACCTTTGTATTTAATCAAGAACATTCTTATCTCCTTGTTATAAATGATAAAAATGAATCATAGAAAACTTAGTCAAGTAGTTTATGACTAGTGGGATTAAACTTCACTATTCAGTCCCAGAAGACATGTTCTAAGCCCCTCTCTGACCCACAAGGGCCCTTTAACGACACTCCCATAGCTTAGTGCAACTGAGTTATAGAAATGAGCTCTCTGTCTCAAGATCTATTTTCTGTAGGGTGCACGCCTACTATCCTAGCACCCTGGCAGGCTGAGGCAAGAGTATCACAAGTTTGAGACCATCCTGGGCAGCTTTGTGACATAGAGACCCTGTCTCAGAATAAAGACTTTTTTAAAAAAGGCTGAGGATGAAGTGAAGGCCCTGGGTCCAATACATGTTACTACTACTACTACTACTGCTACTACTGCTACTGCTATTAGTGCTGCTACTACTACTACTACACACACACACCACACGATAATAATAACAATAATCTGATTTCTGGCTTTTGTTGAAAACTTACATAAAATTTGAGATGTGGAAGAATCTCAAGAGCACCTCTCCCGAGCTGGCTTTTTTATGTTCTCCAATTCTGGTCTGCACCACGCCTACCATGATATCTGGACATTGCTCTCTGGGGGTTGGAGGCTGCACAAGAGAGCCAACCATCTTCATGTAAATTGCTACCATGATTGAAGCTTAATTACCTTAGTAATATTTAAAATACAATATTGTAAATACAAATATGTCTTGATACATGACAAATTAACAGTTATATTACAATCTGCTCAATTTAAAATGTCTTAAAATACAAGGTGGAATTTCAGCAAATACTGGAGAACTATACAAGAAAATTAATCATTTGCTTTTCACCAAAATTTACTTGCACACAATATCTGTTCTTGGCGTTTTGTTTTATATTTTAAATCCAATAAAATGTTTACAAAGCATAAAGCACCATGCTCATTTTTCCCGTTTTACTTGAACTTTTTCATTTATTGTTTTTTTGCTTTCTACATCACTTTTCACTGAAGATAAGTTTGCTGACATATAGCATAGTCATTTTTCTGTTATTAAGTTTTTTCTATAATTTTAATTTTCATATATTGAAAACTAGCTTTGTTTTATTTACCATTTATAATCACCTCAACATTTTAAAACTGCTCTAACCCTGTTTTTAACAGTAAATGGTTTTAAAAAGTTGTATCCATTAAAATCTTTAGTGGGTTTTGTCTTCCTTCAAACTTTCTTGCTTTCTTTCTTCATCCTTGCTTCCTTCTCTCCACTCTCTCCCTTTCCTTCCTTCCGCCCATCCCTTCCTTACCTCCGCGGTGTTAGGATGGTCCTGCCGTGCCCACACTGTGGTAGAGATACAAAGACGAAGTGGTGCACAGCTGCCCCTGAGGAGTCAGGCCTCCAGTGAGGGCAAGACAGCATGTGTTCGGTGAGGGCCCAGTGGACAAGTGGCAGAACGGCTCTTGGATCAGCAGATATTCATGGAGATGTGCTGGGCAGGAAGCTATGCAAAAAGAAGAAACACAAATATGCATTTGAGGTCTAGAAACCCAGGTCTAGAAACACAAGTATGCATTTGAGAAACTCTAATAGTAGCAGGCAGACAATTAACAATTCACTGTAGTGAAAAATGATAGCCAGAAGGTCAAACAAGAATAGAAGAGGGGTATTTGGTTCCAGGATGAGAAATGTCTCATATCCCATCTTTGCAAAGTTTAAATTTACTCTGAAGATTTAAGAGCCTTAAAGAGAAAAAGAAGACAGTTTTCAGTTAAAAAATATTTTGGAAATAATTAAGAATGAAATGACTTGGATAATGTGGGAAGGTGTCAAAGACACTTCATGATCAGAATAGAAGGAAACAATCTTGCTTGGGAAGATGGCAGGAACTTGAGGGGTGCTTCGCAGGAGAATGGGCAGGACGTTATCAGCTGCAGCTGGTTTCAAGTGTCTAAATTGAGAGGCCAGGTAGGTGGTGCTGTGAAGAGACAGGAAGAAGAGCTATTACACACAGAAAGCTCAGATTCTGAAACACTGAGCTTAAACAGCAATGGAGCACCCAGATTCAGAAGTAAGCTGTCACCACTAAGACTGGGAACAGCACACATATGTCTGTGTTTATTTCTATTATGTCACGTTGTTTCAGAGAATCTAAAATATGGAAATAAGAAAACACAATGTATAACTAACATTGAAAAGAAGAAAATATTCTTTTGCAATATGATTATGTGTTAAGAACAACAACAAAATCAAGACATTTAACTAAATAAATACTACTAGGAGAACTACAGGAATTTGGTAAGGCTAACGTGTGTAAAATAGTATGCAAATATTTATTCCTTGGAACATCAATAACCTGCTGAAAGTAAAAATGGAAATACAACAAAGAGAACAAAGCTATATAATTTATAAGAAAGTATAGTAAGAAAACTGCAATAATATTTCAGATTACTGCATTGTATGTTATAAATATTTCAAATTTGGCATAGTTGAAGGGAAATATAGATGAGAGATGAATAGAAATGAAGAAAATATTTATAAACATTTAAAAGACAATACAAACAACTTTAAATTGATAAAAAAGATAAATAACACAAATACAAATACAAAAAAATTAAGAGGTAATCAATACATGATTATATACTGTCATCTGTTGTTCTTTTAAACTACAAGCTAAGGAAGTAAAAATTTAAAATATCAATGAGACACTATTCTGTTATTAAATATGTGAAAATCAGCATCCAGTAGTACAAATTTTAGCAGGTAGGACCAACCCTTAACTGCTGTGTTCAGCAACACTGTTGAAAGGCTCGCGTTTCACCTCATAAACACTGGCTGTCCGGAGCCCCCTTCCTTTTCCCGAACCACTCCCACACTCTCGGACTGACCGGACTCTTTGGTCTTCCAGTTGCATTAATGTGATGGCCAATGCCTGGCACAGGGAGGTTCCTGCATGCTACTGCTTTCTGTACTATCAGATATGTAGGGTATTGTTGAGGGGATGGACATAGCTAATCAGTGCTACTTTGTACTTCAGGTGGAGATATAAATACCTAAAACTTTTTGAAAAATTATATGACTATGTCCATTTAAATTCAATAACTGAGTATTTTAACACCCAACAACACTTTATTTTTCAATCTTGAAAAATAATGTCTCCAGCATATATGATATAGGCATAAAGAGTCTTATAGCTGCATGATTTATATAACCACAAACTGTAACCAACACAAATGCTTACCAGTTAGAAAACTGTTATAGGCATTACAATAGCATATATTCAGACAATGGAATCTTTTATAGCTACTTGAGAGAACAAATTAGATTTATGTGTATTGATTTGGAAAGATATGCATAACATTGTTTAAAAATGAATATAACAATGTGTAATTGTGTGCTTTTTGCTTAGATATAATATGTACTTTCTGTTTAGAAGAATACTAATTTCATTTGAGTAAAAGAAGATACACATCTCTCCTTGTCTCATATATGAGTATAAGCATAAATGTGTATGGTGTGGGGATTAAAATGTATGGACAAATACATCCCCACTCGGGAGGAAGAGATGGGGGAAGAAGGCACCCGTGTAACCGGTCATGTAACTCTGTGCTATCAGCCTATTTTAATAAGCCCTCTATTTTTGCCCTTCCCAAAGTGGGGGCAGGGCTGTGAGAAAGTGCCATCCTCCAAAACACAAGCACAATGGTAGTTATAATAGGGCATGACAAACTAAACACATTCTATTATGAGGTAAGAAAAGAAAGCAAGAAAAATTCTGACTCACCAAGTAATAAAACATTTTGGTCTATGTGCCAATTTCTTCTAGAACATTGCTTTTTAATAGTTTTAGGTGTGACTCGTCCTTAGAAGAAGCAGATGAAATCTCTTTCCCAAGTGCCTGAGTTCTAAAATCCATACTTTAAGTAGCATTGTTTGGGTTTGACAAAAACCCCATTCTTAAGCTTTCCGCTTAGCTTTTTTAAATTGAAAGCATTTGCATATTAAGTTTAAAACAAATATTCCTTTCTAAATGTGTTGTCTTTTCTCATTGTTTTGACAATAAATTGTCTTTAGCAACACCAATTTTCTTAGCAAGAGTTGATTCAGTATGAAAGCTCAAAACTACTTTAACCTGATCCATCCATCAGGAAATTCTTTCCCTGTCCTGTCCACCTTTCTACTCCAACCAAACCAGACTGTTGGTCGATTGCACAGATGCAGTCTAAACTCTGCATGTTTATTTCTTTGATCACCTTTTCCTCTGCTTAAATTATCATCTTGCTTATGCCCACCACATCCATGCGCGCGCGCACACACACACACAAACCACTTTCTGTGTAAATCTTACCCTTTCCTCTAGACCAGGTTTTAAAACCATCTCTACAAATAAATCTTACCCTAGTTCATCAGCTGGACAGAATCTTGCCATCTTTGTTTTCATTTTCACCATGTTTCTTAGCACACCTATATAACTCTGTAGTGAGTTGTATGGTTGTCTTATCTTCTGGACTATTAGGGGCTTGAACGTAAAACTCACAGCTCACATCTTGATCATTTTAAATCTGTCCTGGCACCAAGTGTGGGGCCTTGTGGGTCATAGGTTCCAATAAACGCCAAACTGAATTGATTTTGAGCTAATTTTGATGGCAATCTGAAACAGTGTGTCCTTTCTGGCTTTGGATTTTTATAATGCAATTTTGCTTCTATACAAATGTCTCAGTCAGTCTACAAAAAAAGTCCGTAATTCTTACATCTAGCTTTCAAATTGTTTCCTGCTATAGAAAATTTTAATATATATATATTTAATAAAAGAATAGTGAATGATTTTCCTATTTTATTTGTGAATTAGATAGTGCTAGTAATAAATTAAAATTACCTCAAATTGTTTGGTGTACTTTAATACCTTAGGCATTTAAAATTTTAGTGTATAATTTTATAGTTTAGATAAATTTCTTTAGCTCTACTATGAGATGTCATTTTTTGACTTATTCTATCAGAATAAATAATAACAAATAATGCTACATATGGATTAACACAGCTTTAATGCCACATGTAAACTTTCTAAATAATAGTAATTAAGATGTTCACTTGGATTAAATAAATTCACAGGTACTAAAATCTTTCTTTGACCAAGGCTCCTATAGCCTAAAATTGCCAAATAATATTTACAGCAGAAAAAGAAAACTTTAAAACTAATAGAAATTAATAATAAGCTGCTCAAAAATAATATTTACAAAGAATAAAGTCCTGAGAGTTTTAGAACTCTATTTGGTTTAGATGTAGCATTTAATAAATGGTCAATATACATGTTTTTTCATTTAACAAGCTCATAGTGTGATTAGTTCAAGGTTTTCCCAATACACACATACACAGGGTACATACACACACATTTTCATTATAACTTTAATTATTATATATGTGTATTTTGTGTTATTAGGCCCTAGTCACAATTCTATCCTAACATTATATACTCAATTCTCCATTATTTTACTTAATCATTAAACTTTAAATATGAAAATTTTTCATTTCTCTTACTGTTCATCAGAGGAGTGAGATGTAATTGCTTCTTTGCCTTACATTAAGAAAAAATTCAGTTAGATATTCCCATGTTGATTTCTAACATGACTGAAAAAGATAGTTTCAAAAGGGGATCATAAATGTGGTAGATTTAGGGAATTCCAGTAATAACCTGGCATTGTACATTTGTTACTTATTTTTTAGACTCTCCAAGCACATTTATATATGATTTTTTAATTTTATAAAAATTCTATGGAACATCAACAGGGAAATATTTATTCAACTTAAAGATAGAAAACAATGCAGAAGGATAATTAGTTTGTTTAAGATCTGTGTTTCTTGGATTTGAGTCAGTTATGTGGAGGATATTCAAATATTGCCTGATACAAATAAATATTAGTCACAGCTGATGCAAATATAAGAAATAATTGATAATGTGTGAGACTTTAAAAAGCTCATTAAATGTAACTATAATAAACTATATTACCAGAAACTGTGGCAAATACTAGGATAGAAGCCTAAGTTAAACATCATGGGGTCATGAGACTAGAGAGCAAGTATGTTTAGAGAGAGAGAGAGGTGCGGTTACTTGACAAAGAAAATACAGTAGGTTGGAACTGGAGCAAATTCAACTCAATAAGTAGGGAGACAGAACAAAGCTACAGAAGTATATTTGAAGAATAATAAATCCTTTGGTATAGTTGGAATTTTGGATGCCAGAAAGGAGAAAGAGACAACCCAGTGAAACTGAGAAGCAGAAGGCAGGGTCTGCATCTAAAAGGCCTCAGAATGACCACCTGTGATACAAATTCATTTGTAGGGTATGAACCGCCCACCACCTTGCTGCTTTGGAAAAGAAGCTGCTACAGAAAATTATATTTGGACATTGGATAGAAAATGGATTAAAATAGATAATATTAATATTTATCTTAATATTTATAGACTTCAGTGGGATAATCTCACTTCTACAAGTTTATCCTAAGAAAACAGCTAAATCTATTAAAAAGCTGTATTTGTAATGACATTTACTAAAATGTCAAACAATAAGTAAGGAAGTGCTTCTACAAACCATGGTTCAGTTACTGATTGGAATTTCTGAACACATAATAACTTTAAAATTTTTCAAAGATTTTCAGTAATATGAGGAAAGTATCAGAGTGTAATAAAAGGGAAAAAAACCAGAAAAGTGTGAGTATGGTTTGATCATGATGTTTTAACAAAATTATGTGTAGGATAAATCTTAGAGGAAGGTGCACCAAAATATCAGGAGCTGCTAAACAGTGAGGCTAGCAGTGACTTCTTTCCTTCAAACATACAGAGCTCAGCACATTCCTCTAAGCATGTGTTAGGTTGAAGTGAAAAAAAAAAATCATTATACTTCAATTGCCCACTCAAGAATAGAGGAATCCTTGAACCAAGCATAGGCAGTGTGAATGCAAAGAAGGGGACAGACTTAGGTTTGAGTCAGAATATTTTCACTGATGGGAGGCTGAGAAAAGCTTGAGGCAGAGTTCACTACAGGGCCTGACTCTAGGTCTGCTTGGGTGGGGGTGTTCTGGATCACCACAGCAAGTGCAGAAAAAGAAGTGGGGCCAGAAGGGGAGGAAACACTGGGACCATTCATCCTAATCGGACTTCACTGGATTAAGAAACAGCGTAGAAGATTATGAGGGTATCTGGGTGGGTCATAAAAGCATGGCTTTAGGTACTGTGTGGCCTGTGTCTTCTTCCTCTCTGGCGCTGTTCCCCTTCTCAGCTTCCCAGCCGCCATAAACCAAGCAACTTGTTCTGCCATATCTTTCTTCCATGAGATTTCTGCCTTGGAGCCAGTTGAACATGTACTGAATCTCTTGAAATTGTGAGCTAAGTTAACCTCTTCTCCTTTAAATTTATTGTATTCCAGTGACAGAAAGGCTGACTAATAGAAGAAATTGGTACTAGGGACATGGGTTTGGTGCTATGACTACCTGACCATGTGGTTTAGCAGCCTTTCAAACTAATTTTTCTGGAGAAATTTGGAAAGACTTTGAGATGCTGTCTAGAGAGGCCTTAAAATGCAGTAAGCAAAACCTGTTGGGAGATTTGGGGCAGAGCACAGAAAACCAGAATACTGGTAGGCATGTTGTTATTGTTGATACATTGTGTCAACTTGGGGAGTGTAGAGGTTTGGCTGAGTAACTCAGCATGAAGCCAGGGTGTTTACTTTGTATACATCCTGAGCCTGTGGAAGAGGAGGGCAGGGACACTGTGTGAGAGCTACACGCCCCCTGGGTTGGGGTAGGCTGTTTACAATGTAAGGGAAGAGAAGAGGCTGCTTGCAGCCATTCCTCTCTTTTGCTCTGGTTGTTTTTGCTATGTTCTGCTGCCATGAGCAGTTTGCCCTCTGCCATTAGGCACTCTGCCTCAGAAACAGCCAGGTATGGACCGAAATCTCCACAAACTGTAAGGTAAATAAACCTTTCCTTCATTTTGGGCGTTGGGTATTTTGTCTCAGCAACGAGAGAAAAGTAACCAAGACAGAATTTAGTACCAGGAGTGGGGCCATTGCTGTTACTATAACTGACCATGTGGTTCAAAAACCTTTGGAAATGGCTTGTGGGAAGAGTTTGGAAAGGTTTGGAGATGTTGCCTGAAAGAGATGCGCTAGAAAACCTTTGGCTGTTCTGTTTGGGAGATTCTGGTCAGAGTTTTGAAGACCAGAAGGCTGTTAGAAATCCTGCCGGTAAAAACCAGGTTCGGGAGGTTTCTGTTGGAAAGGACTGCATTGGTTGTTGGACTCCAGACAATGTATGTTATGGCTTGGCAAAAAGCTTGTCTGCATTTTGCTCATGTCCAGAGACTTTGCCTAAGACTGAGATTAAGGATGGCAGCAAACTGAGTAATCTGGCAAAAGAAATTTCAAGGCAGTCAAATGTTGGGGAAGTGGCATGGCTATTGTTGGGGGCTTTCAGCCAGATCTATGTTGACAATCAAGAGCAAAGAGCCCAACAGGATAATTTAAAATGTGAGTTTGGCCAGAAAGGAAGCTCCAGTAAAGCTGTGGATTGCAGAGATAAGGCTGAGGAGGTCTCTATTGCTGAGAAGGAACAAGAAAATGGAAAAGATGGCACGAGGGTATCACAAGAAGCAGCAATTCTCCACCCTTTGCAGCCTCAAAACTGTAAAGGTGAGAGACCTTGTCTTGAGAAGGAAGCCAAAGAGCACCATGTTCCAGAATGGCAGTGGTGGCCACTGTACCAGGTTCCAGAATGGTGGCAGCATAGAGAATTTATTCCTCAGAATTGATTCAGAGTGCCCAGCGATCTAGGCACTCGACCCCTGTGGCCAAGAGGGAGGAAAGTTTGGCTACTGCTCCAGGTGGCAGCAGACCTTGACATCATCCACGTGGCCCTGGCTTTAGGTGCATGGTGAATGCAAGAGTTCTGAGGTTAAAGAGGCTTTCACCCATATTTCAGAGGGCCTGGGAGGCCAGGCAGTGTGCCCCAGAGAGGGCAATATGTGAGACTGTGAGTGTGAAGCAAAAAGTGCCCTGGAGACCTCAGAAGTTTAGAAAAGCCAGGAACGTGGTCATCTGAGGAAAGCGCCAAGGAGGGAGAAAAGTGGGCCTAAGAGAGAAACTGTGGAGGCTGTAAGCACCAGAAGTGCCATAGGGGTGGACTCACTCAAGCACTTTTGAGCTCATAATGTGCTACAAGTTGCTTCAGATGCTAGATGTGGAATTACAGTACACAATGTTAGCTCTGCTGGATTTTGGTCTTGCTTTGGTCCCAGTGCTCTATATTACCCTGTTGGTGCCTTTTGGAATGATAATGTTTATTTTGTGCCATTGAATGTTTGAAATGTTTAATTTTCATTTGTACAGGGGCTTGTAACTAAAGAGTTTGCCTTAGATCTGGGAGGAGACTTGGGAGTTGGGCTTTTCAGCATTGCTGAAACTGTTAGGACTTAGGCAACTCTTGCAGATGGAGTAAATGCCTTTTACACAAAGGGATGTATATGAGTCTTTAGGGGGCAAAATGTTATGGTTCTAATGTAATATGTCTTTGTATCTGAAAACTGGTTTAAAGAAATGTGCCTGGTTGCCAAGGGGTGGAATGTTATGGTTGATACATTGTGTCAGCTTAGGGAGTGTAGAGGTTTGCTGAGTGACTCAGCAGGAAGCCAGGGTGCTTACTTTGTATGCATTCTGAGCCTGTGGAAGAGGAGGTCATGGAGCCTGTGTGAGAGCTACACATCCCCTGGGTGGGGGTAGGCTATTTACAAGGTAAGGGAGAAAAGGAGGCTGCTTGCAGCTATTTCCCCTTTACTGGTTGTTTTTGCTGTGCTCTGCTGCCATGAAGTTTGCCCTCTATGGCCACTGTGCCTCAGAAACAGACAAGTATGGACTGAAACCTCCACAAACTGTAAGCTAAATAAACCTTTCCTTCCTTCATTTTGGGCATTGGGTATTTTGTCTCAGCAAAGAGAGAAAAGTAACCAAGACACATGTGTATAGTAAAAGTCAGGCTCAGGAAGTTTCTGTTGGGACCAAGGACTACATTGGCAGTTGGACTAGAGGTCATGTGTGTTATAAAACTTACCTTCATTTTGCCTACGTCCTGAGATTTTGGAGGAAACTGAGATTCAGGGCTGTGGACTAAATACTGTGATGGAGGAAGTTTTAGAACAGCCTAATATTCAGGCTGTGGCATAGATATTAGTTGCTCGTTTTAGCTAGATTTATAAAGAGAATCAGGGGCAAAAGACAATGCAGAAAAATTTGAAAAGCTTAAATTTTGGCCCAGAAAGAACCATGTGTAAATTTTGGGCAAAGGCACCTGTGGCTACTAAAAAGACTAGTACTGTTAAAAAAATAAAGCAAGTACTTTGTATGGGGACAAGAAGAAATATGACTGGAGGGCATCTCAGGAAAACAGCAAGATCCCACCCATTTTAGTTTTGGTGGTGAAAAAGCGTAAACCTTTCCTTTGAGAAGAGAGTCCCTGACCCCTCCAGCCTTGAAAATGGCCTCCTAGAGAACTAGTTCCCTGAGAGGTACGTCACCCTGCTCAACCATTTGGGCACTCAAGTTACTTTAGCCATGGTCCAAGAGGGCCTGAACACTGCTTCAGCTGGCAGCTCACTAAGACATTATCCATGTGATACTCGTTTTATGGATATACAGAATGCAAGAATTGTAAGTTCGGGGAGACTTCTATCCAGATCTCAAAGGAAGACCTTGGAGGCCAGGTAAGGAGCCCCTGAGAGGGCAGCGCATGAAGCTATAGAAATGAAGCCATAGGTGCTGTGCAGATCCCAAGAAGTTAGAGATGCCAAGAATGTGGAATGACCACTGAAAACTACTGCCTGGGAGTGAAAATGGATGAAGTGAGGCTAGGTGGGCTCCAATGGGTAAGCCTGCCTGCATACTCTGGAATTCATGTCTCACCACTATGTGCCCCAAATGCTGCACATGGAACTCCAGGACTTAATATTTGCCTTTCTGGATTATGGTCTTGCTTTGGTCTGATTATTTTATCTCCCCTATACCTACCCTTACTTTATGCAATTGTACCTTGGGATTATGTAACTTATATTGGTATTTTACAGAGGTTCACAGCTAAGAGTTTGCCTTGAGTCTCAAAAGAGACTTGGAGTTTTGAAAAACTCTGAACTTTTAAAACTTTGAGGAAATACTGATATTGCATTTCCAGTTACACCCAAGCTTGCTGACTCATGTCAGACAGGGTTATGAACTTGCTTGTGTTTATTTGGAGAGTAAGTATGGTTTAAGAAGATGTGTTTGGGTGTAAAGTTGTTAAGGGCGGATTATGACTGTTAATCCTGATACATCAGCTCCACTGGAATTCAGAAATACGAGAAAATTACTATAGCACTTGGGTATGTCTGGGTGGGTCACGAGTCATAGCCTTGGGTACTATGTATGGCCCCTTACCTATTCCTCCCTGGCGCTATTCCCCTGGCTGACATCAACTAAGCTGCTTTGTTCTGCTGCCCCCTCTGCCACAAGATCTCTGCTTTGCAGCCTGCTAACCATATTCTAAATCTTCTGTTACCAAATGTAGAAAATTCATTATGCATTTGGTACAAAATAGACCAAAAACATCATTATATACAAAGGCACTCATTGCAAGGTCTTGCCTATATTCAAGAAAAAGCAGAAGCAGAAACAAAAACATGTCCTCAAAATAGGGAAATGGTTAAATTAAGAGAAATTCATTCAATGGGATATTGTGTAGCAATTAAAAATAATATGGAAACAAAAGACAATACTATGTCAAGGTTTTAAATAATATGATAAAGTTATATGCACAGTAAAATACTGTATCAATGGCCTTTTAAAATACTATATAAAGGAGGCCAGACTAATTACATAAATGATTATTAATAGTGACTGTCTAAACAAGAGACATTATGGATAATCTTATTCTTTTCCTTAAAATGTATTCCTTTCTATGAAGACTAACCATGACTGTTCCTACACATCACTGTTTTAACTAGAGATTTAAAACAAAATAAAGTTGAACAATATGTGCTGAGCAATCAGGATGAAAACATGAATATGAAAATTACAGTCATACAGGAAACAGCAGAGGTCACAGGTAGTCTTTAAGCTCCAGAAATTATGTTGTCTCTCTTAACAGCTGTTTAGTGCACCAATGCTATACAATCAACTGAACCATTTTAATGATTCGGTCGTGTTTATCAAAAGTTAATTACAGTCTTAGGCCTTTGTCATTTGGGGATGTTCGATTGAATGAACATGATTTTTAAAATTGATTTGATAAAGATAAAACTTGACATTAGTGTGCAGTAATCCATTTTCTTACTTTTATTCATAAAATATGTCATTTTCAACTTTAATTTCAACAGAATATGGAGCAAATCTACATCTGGCAAAAATGCTAAAGATGTGTTTGCCCTCAGATTTGTTTTGCTCACTATAATTGGCTTGTGGGACTGTGTCTGACATATGCTAATTACAGTGAGAAAGTCAAAGTATGGTTTATTTCATTCTATTAGTTCTTTCTATAGTGAAACTAGCAATGTTCAGTTAGCTCTTACTTAGATGATTGGAATGAAAAACTGAAAAACAATGCCACCCTAGTCTTAGGTAACAGAGGACAACTGTCGATGGAAGGCAGGGAATAATATGTTAGCAGGATAATGCAGGAGTCAGGAAGACTGCCCTGTCAAGGTGAGCTGTGTATTCATGACACACCTCACGAAAGTGACAATTTGATACTTGATTTTAAAGCAAAGCAGTCATAAAACAGAGAGACTCTTTTTTTGTTGTTGTTGTTGTTAGTCTTTTTGAGACAGGGTCTTACTATGTAGTTCAGGATGGTCTGGAACTCACTCTGTAGCCCAGGCTGGCCTTAAACTCACAATGATCCTCCTGCCTCAGCCTCCCAAGTGCTGGGATTATAGGCATCTACCACCACACCAGGCTGAAAGAGACATCCAGATAAACTCATTAAATACTACCCAACTGTGCTTCAAAATGGTAATATCAGTTCACATTCTGATCAGCTCAGAGTAAGTGTAACCTTGCCCATGCTGGCCAGTATTGACTAATCTGCACTGGTAATTGTCTGCCATTAATCTATACAGGTCATGTCAAGCATCTTTTCCTGTATTAATTTGCCCATATATGTCTTCTGTGGTTTGCCAATTAGCATTTTCTGTTCATTTTCCTCGGACTGCCTTTATCTTACTGATGTACAGAAATCACTTAAAATGGCCCTGAATCAAGGCCAGCAGTTTTCTGAAGCTGTTAGTTTCAAGCAGGAGCCTAAAGTGGTATCTTTCTATGGTCTGTTGGCCATTTCAGAACTTTAGAAATGTAATGGTCAATTCATTAGAAAGAAACAAATAACTAAATAAATTTTACAAGAGGACTTCAAGATGGTGACCAGGTAGGCAGCAGAGAGAGAACCTCCCAGAGGAATGCCACTTAGACAAAGGAATATAGGAATATAGCCACATGTGAAGGACAGAAGGGAAAGAGGTGGGTATCCTGAACTCAGGAAGGATCTGAAATGGGAATTGAAGCCCTTAGAAAGACTAAGCAAAACCTCTTCTGGAAGAAAGGATCAGAGATCCGCCTTGGTGCAGTCAGAGGGAGAGGAGACGGAGGAGGAAGTCACCACTCCAAACACACCCTTGGCCCACGCCCTTGTTCCAGCATTCGCAGCTTCAGCTTTGGAGACCCATGCTCATGGAAGCCTCCCGACTCGGCCAGGGGAGAGCGGAGTTCCGAGAGCTGGTCCAGGACTGGAGAGGGGAGGGCGCAGCCAGGAAAAGAGGCAATGGCGGTCAGAAGCAGTTGTCGAACCCAGTGTGAGGATGAGAAGTTACGACAGCCACTGGGGCAGAGTCCCCACCCTGTGGCAATCTTCCTAACCAGTGCCTGGAAAGAATCAATGAAACTAGTACACAGCCCACCACGCCCTGCTCTGTGCCTGCCTCAAGGCGGTGGCCCCCTGCCTCTCCGCTGGGTGAGTGGCTACCGGCGGAGAGCAGCAGGGAACCTTGGCAGCGAGCCCCGGGTGGCTCCCAGGGATCCGGCCGAGGTGCGGACGGGGGCTCCAGCACTGCAACAGGAGGGAGATACAGATGGAGGTGGATCGCGTGGCTTCACGCCTTTCTCACTCCAACAACAGGCAGGAAACATGAGCTGGGTTGCCGGGACTCAGCTCCAACCCTGAACTCTCTCTGGGAACACCTTGAGACTCAGAGGCTTGAACAAGCACCGCCTGTTCCTGGCAACAATGGGACGAATCCAGTCTTCAGCACTCACCCCAAGCTATTAATATGAGCACCAAGAGGATCTCCTTACAGCTTGCACCTATGAACGTTGCATGAACCCATAGCAACAAATTAGATGAAAAGCAGCAGACCGGAAGTCTGAAAAACAACATACTCTATACAGCAGACCCAAGAAAATCATCCAACTCTATTCTAGAACTAATCTTTAAACTCAGTTCATACCCTGAGCTAACACAGTGAGAACAGGCCGGGGAGATTTCAAGCCCTTATACCGGGCATGGTAAGTTCACCCAATGCCCAGCTGCAAGGGGTGGGGAACGGTAATACTGGAGATCAGGAGGAGGGAGGAGGAGAAGAAAGGGCCTCTGGCATCCAGGCAACAGGACAGAGCCAAATGGGTCACCGAGGGTGCCCCGACGGGGGTGCGTGCCCCGCAGCTGCTCTGCTGTGGGCCCCGCGGCTGCTCTGCTGTGGGTCCCGCTGATGGCGTCCCACAGACTGGACCTGCCCCCACCCATAGCACGGGGACGGGGCGGAGCCAGGCGATCCGCTTTGAGCATACGTGCTTTTCCACCTCTGACCATGGCAGTTTGTGTACACCCATGTATGTTATAGTATAGTCTGAGGCAGCTATATCTCTTCCCAAGGCGAGAGCCCAGGGGGATAGATAAACCCAGGAGTACAGTTATTATCATAGGGAAGATGACTGATTGAGTGGTAGGGCAACAGAGATGAGGGAGGAGAAAAATTGAATGATCAAATGGGCCATCATCTGTGTAACTGAGTAACAAATGTGAAGGTAACATTATGTAGGACAGCATCCAGAGCTAATTCCCTTCTATGTTCTGTATAATTCTGTATTTCCTCAGTCGTTTTTGTATTAACAGAAGTGAAGATAACTTTATATTATACAGCATCCAGTGCAAATTCCCTACTATCTTCTCTATAATTTGGTATTTCCTTTAATGTTTTTGTGTTAACTAATGTGAAGATAACATTATGTAATACAACATCCAGTGCTAATTCCCTACTATATTCTGTATAATTTTGTATT
>PVLD010008629.1:0-24753 GCA_004027595.1 Dinomys branickii
AAAGAATGAAAGAAAGAAAGAAGAAAAGAAAGAAGAAAAGAAAGAGAGAGACCCTGCTCAGGACCACAGCTTCATTTCCCCGTTGACTTCTTTTAGAAAAATTAGTTAAGAAAGCCAGTGGGGCAACTGCTTGGGCTTCCATGTAGTTGTGACCCAGAGTGCAGGGTGTCACCCCAGAGCAGGCACGGATGAGGGTGGGGTGAGGAAGGAGTGGGGGAGGGGTGCACAGCCACAGAGAAAATGCTTCCTTCCCAGAACAAACAGGAAGAGGCTCTCTACTCTGAAATGTAACTCAGAAAGCCTGGTAGCTTGGAGAGAATCCAGGACACACACACACCCTCATCAAAGCCAGTGGCCAAAACAGCTGTTGGGCACCAGAAGGCTGTGTTTGAGCCCAACTTTGTCCCAAACTTCTCTCTAAAGTCAGTGAACCAGCCCCCTCCTAACAAATCCTCATTACAGGCTCCTGCCACCCTTTTTGCACGAAATCATTCCAGGATCTAGATCCTGGCTTTTTCTCTTCCTATTAAAAATCACCAGCATTTCACAAATAAAGGCGATCGCCATGTGAAAAATTATCTTTTAAAATAGAGTTTAATTTGCATATAAGGAACGAGAGATTTATGACAAGCAACATCGTCCAGTACTGCATCTGCCTAGTATCAGTCGTAATTTAGATTGTTTGTGACTGATCTTAAATTCTAAACCTAGGAGAAGATGAAGTACTCTGTTGCTGTATTATTGTCAGGAGTCTAAGACTTACCAGAGATTTATTAGTAATCTTATCACAAACATGTCTCAAGTTTTTGCTTTTAATATGTGCCAAGCTCCTCTGAGGAATTTTCCTCCCTGCAATTATATCCCTCAATGCATGCATTCTGAAGCTGAGTTGATTTCCTTCCCAAAATAAAGCGACCTATCATTACACCACAGCAGCTCTTGTACATTTTTCCTCTGCTACTTAATAATCAATGTATTCATCATTAAAATCTGAGCCCTGAAGCGATGGTTTTTAGCATATTCTAATGACTAGCGACTTGCAAATTACAATGACCTTTCATGTACATTCTGTAAGCACCTTGTTCTAATGTGTACTGTATTTATAGTTTGCCAATACAAACTAGCCAAAGATTGGATAATTACTGTAATCTATTAGCTCGATTGCTTCCCCTGCTCATTTATAGCATGTGCCACGCAGGCCATTTTCAAAAGCTGGCCTATCTTTCATCTCCCGCAAGCTCAGAAAGTAAGGGCTACTTCATCTTCCCAACACACACACTTAGTAATGTCTGAAGAGCGGCCCATCTCAGCTCAAGGAGGATTCAAAAATAAAGAATCTCCCTTCCTATTAGTGTCATAATGCTATTTGTGACTGACAAAAACCACCGCTCCGAGAGTGTAAACTTTCGTTGAAGAATGTCAAGGCCAGTTCCATTTTCTCCCCATTACTCTGACCTCCCAATAGCATTTAATAAGATCTGCTTGTTTCTTCACATAGAGAGGAAAAAAAAAAAAAAAAAGATCAAGGCACTTCTCTTAGAAAGGAACTTTTTTTTTTTTGGCTATAAGTAAATGTTTCAAGCGAAGCACTAAAGTTTTCTTCCTTCTTCTTTTGAGCACATTGCAGCGACTGTGGAACCCATAAGAGCTATGTGTGTGAGTTTAAGCTCAGGCCGTCTTCTGACCCTCTGTGACGGTCTGTTTCAAGCAGTTATGGATGGATAACATTACAGACACTGGTAATTAAAACAACACTAATTTTGTCTCCGTGGCCATGCTCTGTTGTTAGAAGCCGTCTACCATGGCCTTCGCGCATCACACAATGAGAAGACAGTTGTCTACATACACTGTGCCTGGTCAACGGTTTGGCGAATCTCCCTGTGTACCTGGATGCAGGGGCACTTAAAGGTGTAGCGCTTTCATTTCTACGCTACTGCTCTGATTAAGAAAACATTTTGCACGCTTTAGTCAAAACACACTGCGATCTTTTCACCACATATATTCATAGAGGGAAAAAACAATGCTAATTTCTTTCCTTTTAGAAAGAAAACAACAACAAAGAAATTCTCTTTTGGATTGGAAGAGAAAGAAAAAGAGAACAAACATGGAAATACTTGCCTCCTCTGTAAAACAGAGAACGGCCTAATGGGAAGCATCATTGTAAAGCACACATACAACATAAAGCATCTCTTTTAAGGCTACATACATTTTTAATTACAGGTAGTGTTGATTCTTGTGCATGCATCTATTTGTTTGATTTGTGGACACTTGGTTTCATTTCACCTTTTCTTAAAAGACCTGCCTTGAGAGTGATAGCAAGTCAAATGTTTTTGTATTGGGGTAATAAGAAAAGAAAAGATCTATTCCATAGGACTTCATAGGAAATTAGGAGTAGCTGAAATGCAAGATGACTAGTTTAGTTTGGTTGTAATAAACTGAAAGGAAACTGTAATGGTGCATTTCAAAGGATCTTTAACAAGTGACACAAACAAGAAAAGAAACAGACAGGACCATTTAACTTCAAACTCCACCGAAGAGAGCTGGATCGTAGGCTTCCTACAGCAAGCCCGCTGGCTGCTGTGTGGCAGTCTTCATCTCTCAGAGGAAAAGCCACCCCCTTGAGACCCTCCAGGCACCCCCAACTGCATTTTTTATCAAGTATCTAAAAGGTGGGAGCTGTTAGAATTCTCTTCTCTACTCACAGATGATCACAGCCCTTTTTCCCCCTTTAGCTGCAGACGCACATGTAGTTTCAAATATTAGCTAGAACTCCGGCCCTCACCAACCCCTAATTGCTCTCTCAGGGAAGGTATCATAAACGCAGGTACGGATGACACAGATGTAGCTTCAACTTTATGCAGGCAGGAGTGCTACATCAAAGCTATTTGCAAAGTGACACAACTAGTTATTAAAAAGTACATTTTTATTATATTCCCTGGAATTTGCATTCTTCCAGAAACCCCATGCATTTTTTTAATGTAGCCTCAGAAAATGTTGGGGTAATAGACCATTTGTGGTATCTGCAGATGAAAGGCACCTAAATATTTTTAAAGCCAGTTTAATAAATTCAAGTGTTTCTGTCACTGCAAGTAGCTCGATCATTTCAATAAGTTCATATTAGCATGTTTCTTCTGGCGGCTGCTGGGAAGAGTCGGGCTGCAGTAGTTAAGTAAAAAGGCCACAACAGTGCAGGTTGATTTGGTCCTCCCTGCATTTCTGCTCCTGATTCCACTGAAACAAATGGGAAAGAAAAACTTACTGACTTTTGGCAAACTACAAAGGTTAACTCTATTCATCATGGAGGAACCGATGCTAAGTGCTTTCCGTCTGTCCGTATATTTTAAAGATTTAGAAGCACCTGGTAGGGTTCTTAGGCGAGGAAAGGCAGGCACGTTCATCTTTGGCACAAGCAGAGTATCTTGTGCAGTTTTCTCTTTACAAGGCTTGTAATGGTGAAATCCTTAGACTATAGAGTTTGGGAAATGAGATTATTTTTCAATGAGATAAAGCTTTTCCTTCTTACGACTTTCCCCGAGTCTTTTTAGGTAAGTGGCAGGGTTTGAAGCAGTTGTTAACTCTTTAAAGAGAAGTCACTGGGTAGTGGCGGTGGTAGGAATATAATTCTCATCACCCAGATTGTAATAAAGGTGACTCTCCCAACACCAATAAAGCCCAGCCAAAGATGATTTCCGAAGCCCATCGGAAGCTAATGAAAGGTAAGCCCAGAGGAAGCACAAGGGGAAAGGAACCAGACGGCCTGGTTCTCAAATCTTAAAGCAATAGCTCCGAAGATGAGAGCCTGAACCGCAATCTACCGCAGAGGTTGACTGGGATAAGGCAAGGAAGTTCCGAATCTGACGCCTGCCAAAACCCTACCAGTCTCAGCAGGGTCCTACAGGGCAGGGCACCAAACAAATCTTCACACTTTCTATAACTCATTTGCATGAATTTACTTTTTTGCCTTAAGAGGTTGTTGTAATGTGTATTAAAACACACAGTGCAATTTTATCTCCGTAATATCACAAAAGAAATATTATGTTAGTATAAAGTTAAAAAAAAATGCTGCGAGATCTGCGGCGCGGCTGGCGGCAAAGCGTTGCTCAAAAGCGCCACCCAAAGGCGAGAGGCGGTAAAGGCATACAAGGAGCGATCGTTTTTGTTAATTTCAGCAAACCCAATGTAAAAAATGACAGCGCCACGCAAGTTGACGGAGGCTTTTGATTGAATTGACTGATTGCCTCAGCTGCACCTGCGGAAAATTGATGACAATGCTGTCTAAACCATTCATTAGGATTTGGAACTTCACGCAGATGAATGCTGGATTCATAAATTTGCTAGACATGTGTTGTAGATAATATGACAAAGCACTGTTTTCAAATGAACATTTCTTTGACCTAATTTTATCGAAATCATGCGAAGGAATGAAAGAACATTTTGTGCCCCAACTCTGGATACAGCTGCAACTAAGGTCTCTCTCTCTCTCCTTTCTCCATCTCTCCCTCTCTCTCTCTCTCTCTCTCTCCCTCCTCTGTCTCCCTTTCCTTTCTGTCTTTCAAATACATTGAAGCGAAATACATTATTTGGAATATAGCTGCTGGTTCAGTTTAAAATATATGTTAGAATGTGATGCACTTCTTTTTTTTAACTTACTACAAACAGTGTTACTCTCTGCCACATGAAAGGAAAATTATTTTGAGATTTTTCAAGCCCCACATTTGCTAAATTGAACAGGAGTGGAAAATAGGTTTTAAAAATAATAATAACGTCCTCGCCACAGACATCTTGGGAGGAACCATTTCAGTACCAACTGGCCATGCATTTCTGTGAGAATTAGACTGCCTGCAGGCTTTAAAGGGAAATGAAATCCCTTTAAAATATTGACTCTTCTGGTCAAAAAATGGTAAAACCAAGGGGAAAACTGATATCCATATACATTTTATATAAGACTCCTGGCTTGCTCTTGATTTTAATGTATCAAAGCACAATCAATATTGAATGAAGCTTTTTCTGCATGTCACAAAATAGAGGTGGCTGAGGAGGGGAAAGAGCACCATTTTTATACCCGGCTTTGCTTAGCTGCACGGAGCAGAAACGGCTGCAGCTGAACCTGTCTCTCGGAGCAGCTATCCCGCTGGAGGTTTGAATTGTTAGGAAAGAGTTACATTTTTAGAAAAGAATACCTGGTACTGAAGAATCCAAAATTCTTGCTATAGAAATAGATCTTACTTCTCCGACAAGAACTCTCTGCCTAGAACTTGGACTCTCCCCCAAAAAGCAAAATGAATATTTATTAACGTAAGAAGAACCTGGCGCAGGTTTGTCCATGCATTGCAATCTGCCAAAATGCTTCCAAATCTCTTCCCTGGCATTTCAAAGAAATCTATTTTTACACGTTCTCGCACATTTGGGTCTTACTACCAGTAAGGTAATTTCTGATTAGGCATCTTGGGTTTTTCTTATTTTTTCCTAAAGCAACCCTGCAAATACCTGAGATGCTTGCATTAACCCCACACCTGGGTGGAGAGAAACTGCAGGTGTGAACAGCAAGACTAATCGATCTGATTTTTGCCAAGAATTTTCTTACTGTTCTAGCAGTTACACTGAACTGGAAGACATTACCCAGGCAAATCCAAACAAGGCTCTTTGAGGGTGCCATACTCAAGCTGTACAGACACGAAATTACCAAGTAGATACGTGAAAACCCCTAAATGCAGGACAATCCAGGTCATCTCCTAATTGCCATGTTTCATCTTCTAATAGAGAAAATGTGTTAAAAAAAAAAAACCAAATAACTGGGGATCGGGAGCTCTGAGCAGCAAAAGCTAAACATTCTTGCATTTCTGTAAATCATGTAATTCTATAGCCAAACTCCCAAAGTCTGGGACTCTAACCGCCTCTAGCCTTTTCAGATCCAGTATTTGCTTCAAATTTGGGGTAATGTGTTTAAACCAAGTCCCTAGTTTGTGTGGGGATGGCCTTTGCACGGAGAATCCCCCAGGCCAGCAAAGCCGCTGGGGTCAAAAGCCACTGACCTCACCAGGCCACCAAGAAAGAGAGGTATAGGAGCCCTTGAGCCCTCACTAGATTGCTCTGGCTTGGGTGTTACAGGGAAAGAATGGCACATACCCACACCCTTAAAGGTGCTACAATCTGGTCCACGTGTGTGGGAGGTGTGAGGTGTGGGGGTGTGGGGAGGGAGGTAAATACACTTAGACGCCTAGAGACACAAGGCAAGGAAACCCACTTGGAGAGGGTGACACTGACTGCAGATTAACTCATGGCTTTAGCAGGACAGGGGACTGGGAGAGTTAAAAGCAAAGAGCGGTGGAAAAGTGGTAGCAGGGTTAGACCCACAGAGCCACGTACATAGGAGGCTCCAGTGATACGTGTGGGGTAACCTGGGCCAAACTCTTCCTGTCTTCCTCCCACAGGCCTAGTGGGACAAAGCCAATACAAGACAAGGACAGGCCCACACAGCCTTCAGTTCTCACCCACAAATGCGCCCTACCGGGCTGGGCAGTCCATTGCATCCGCGATCCTTGGCAGAGGTAAGACTCTCTGCCTTCTGTTCTGGGGCCTTTATAGGAAGACTTTTACTTTCAACACTGAAAATAAGAAAGGATTTCCTTCTTTTAAGTCCTTCAGCTACGAATCATTTCACTCATCCTACACATTGTGGTCATTTCCTTTTCCCAGTTCCTCGTTCCCAGGAGCCTGACTTTGTAGACATATTTAAGGATCTATTCTTCCTCCACCTCAAGCTCTTAAACCAGAGGGCCTGTGCATTACTTCAAAACCTACATATTCCAAATCTTCTGCCTCTACTTCTTCTACTGAGACTTCAGTTAGAACACTGTTGAGGGCTAGTGATATGAGATAACCTCTGTCCTCACTTGGTTCCAAATGCTCAGCATCTATTTCCCTTTGGACATAATGAACAGAAACTAGAATGTTTTTAATATAGATTCCCTGTAACCGGCCTAGTTTGAGCCACATGCCAGAAAACATTTGCCAGCTGTGGACTTATAGCATGGTGCTTGGGGGTCCAGGCTAGGAACTTCAGGCACCTTTGCCAAGGAGCCAGGCCCTGGCACCATCACTGCCCATGCCAGGATTCAGGTTAGTGCATTCTCATTGGATTGGCAGCACCTGTTCTGTACGGGCAGGGGTGTGACAGTCCCTCCAGCTCACAGCAGCATGAAGTCTCAGAGCCTCATGAGAAAACAGTGTTCCCCAAAATAAATAAAGAATAACTCTGTGCATCAGGGTCAAATCTGACAGCTGTGTTGGGCAGAAAACATAGCCGCAGGGAGAGAAAGAGGGAATGAAGCGATGTACTAGGGCTCTCACCAGGGCACCTTAAAAATCTGCCCTCGCCCCTCCACTTAGACAAGGACATGGCTGAGAAGTGGCAAGGTCAGGGCTAGAAGCCAGCCCAGTGGGCCCTCTTGGTACATCTTCCCCGTAGGCCCAGGTTGCTTCTGAAACCACGTGACACATATGCTGCCTTGCAACAGCCCCATTAGTTTCTCAACTTGCCACCCACCTCAGACACGTGGAGAAGACACCACCAGGAAGCCCTCCATCCAGGCAGTTAGCCAGCACCAGTTAGTGGCTATGTAGCAGAAATGTAAAGATAAAAATTACAGAGACCATGTCCTCAAGGAATACCCAGTCCCACAAGGTAGAGTAACCACAAACAGAACCTGTGAGCCATATGCCAGCAGTGGAGATGACCTTGCACCAAACCACTCACACACCTGAAACCCCTTCATTGTGCAAGACATGAGCATCATTAACAGAGCTCTGCAGGGGCCACGCTTGGCATAAGTCTCCATCCTACTGCTCTCTGCAAGAAAACACACACACACACACACACACACACACACACACGCATACACACACTGGATAGACAGAGCTTACCACTGCGGGGAGTTAAAGAAAATAAAGAATAAATCATTGGAAACCACAGTGCTGTGAGTCCCAATTTCAGAGGCCATGGCGTCTTTGAATGCCATAGGAATGCACTCCTAGCTGAGGCAGTTGCATGGCTCTAAGGTTCCATTCCAGCTGCCTCAGACTGCAAAGGAGCCGCGCAGAGGCCCTTTACACTTCAACCTCAGAGGACCTGGGTTTCTGCACCTGGTGGTCTGTCCAGAAGGCTGGGAGGATTGTGTTCTCAGGAGCACGATTGCATCCATGCTGAAAGAACAAGGCCTCCTGGGTAACATGAACGTCCTTCCTCTGAGCAACGTGGCTGACATTCTGTAGCCCACTTGCCACTGGTACAAGCCCCAGCTGGCCACACAGTGAGGGGTTGCACAGCTATCCCAGGCACTGGCCAGCCCAGCCCAGGAAATAGGAAGCATCTTTTCCAAACAGTACAGTGGCAGCCAGCAGCGGCTGCGGGTATTCATGAAGTTAGATGTCTACCAGGCCCAGGTAGAAAGCCCTTAAGGAAGGTTTGCATGGGTGACACAAAGGACTGGGGGAGGAAGAGGCCCAAAGGCATCTGCACCATCTGCAGAGACCGATCATTCTGCATGGTTCCAGAGCTCAGTGTTCCCAGCACCTCCGATTGTCCAACGAAGCCAGAGACCCTGGATCTTTTAATTAAGTGAAATCTCCAAGTATTAAACAGTGGCAACAAATTCATATTTCTTTTAAGTAAACTGAGAACCAACCAAAACACAGGTAAAGAGAATAGTACATATATTTAAATACATAGATTACGTATATGGGCAGATTAACCCCCCACCCCCAGACACTCATTTTGGGGCTATGGTCACATACCCTTTCTAGAAGCTCGTACAAGCACATTTGTTCTTTGCCTGTACCTCAAGGCAGGTGCACTCCATTAAGTAGGCAGGACTACAAAGCAGAGGAAATGGTCCACGCTGTCCCCAGCAGGGCAAGGCTGGTGGCACTCTGAACAGGACATGGGATGTATCTGCACTGGGTCATTCGGTCAGAGTGCAAAGGCTTTCCTGGTGCACGCTTCCGGACAGAATCTCCAGAGCATTCCTGGAGGGTCGCCTAGGAGCTGCATCTGCCTCTCTGCATGACACGCCACAGCCTCTCAGGGCACCAGGGCTGGTGGAGAGTCACTTGAATGCGGCTGATGTCCGCTCACTGCTTCTCCGTGGCAGGAGGAAGGATTATGCCCCGGTGGTCTGGAAAGCACCTTTTCATAGCACCACACAGTGCGAGCTGAGCAATTTAAATTCCAGCTTCCGTCGACATTTGCTTTCATCAGATTGTCCTCTACAAGTATCTCTTTATTCATATTTATAAATAGACACGAATCTATTTGATCAAAATATATTGACTGTATTTTTCTTTTATATATTATATATTTATATATTTCATATATATATTTTACATATTACATATTTATTTGTTTATATACATAGATAGTAAACAGACATAAATGTAAATGTATAAAATATATATATTTAAGTTTACTATTCTTTTTCTGTTACCTATTTATATTTATACATAGATAATAGATATTCATACATAGATACTAAATTGATATAAGCATATTTGAACACATGCATTTAAATATATGTAGGTCTTTGTATGGATAACGTGTTTATATTTATACGTAGTAAGCAAAAATATAAATATATTGAGGTGTATGCATTTTAGAATATCATTCTTTTTATAAATTGTATTATTTTTATACATAGGTATTAAACACATAGATATATAAGCATGTGTATGTGATAAAACTAGAAGTATATTTAAGCATACATATTTTAGTCATATTGTTCTTTCTATAGGTTACATGTCTGCCTACATTTATGCATAGATATTAAATACATATACATATATTGTGTATATTTACTTTTGTACACCTACATTGATCTTTTTGTGTATTATATATTTGTTTATATTTACATAAAGATATTAAATAAGTATAAATGAAAGTATATATAAATAAATATTAAGTATACAGTACCCCTTTATGTTCATAAGTACTTATCAAAGAGAGAGAGATTTCATATATTTAAGTATATGCACTTATATATCATAGGTCATCTCTTAGGAGATCTTTTTCTGTTTCCTCACTAAAATCTACAAACTGAGCCCAAAACACTTCTCCAAGTGGATTTTTATACATTAAAATGTGATCACTGAGGCTTAGTGAAAATCCATTTCCTCTCCAGTTCCCCATTTCAGTGCCCTCTGGTTTCAGGGATGAAAGAGGGGTCTCCAGACATCCCCTTGCAGGGGCTGCTAGCAAAGCATCCACAAATGCTTCACCAAAGGAGGACCACGGAATAAATTCCCTTTATTTTCCCGTTAGTATCCATGTGTGTGCACATCTGTGAGCGTGCTGCACCTCCTATTATGTGTAAATCCTGCTTAAGAATGCAAAGGTCTGTACAGTGTCATTAAAACAAATGAGTATAACCCTTTGGTCATCTAGGTGAAAGCATTTTGTCGGGTTTTTTTCAAATTGCTATTGCTATATATAAATGTAACATATAGCAATAACCATAGAAAGATACTGTGCCCTTGTGTATGGATAATTAAAATAGGAACATCTCCGGACTAAATTAAAATGTGTAAAAACCAAATCCTTATAGCATCCATGAAATTACAGAAGCTACAAGTGAATCACTAGCCCAGGGACGAAACATTTCTCTCATTACTTCATGAACCTCTTCCATGATCACAGTTTTACATTTTCACAAATCTACATGGTTCTTTTTATGTCACTAAATATCTCAGCTCACTTTTACTGCCCTCCTTATATATATGCTAGTTGGTAACAGCACACAAATAGTCTCCAGTCATTTAAGAGAAGCCAACCCTTTCGGCGCTTTTGATGACACTTACTACCACAAATTATGAACTAAAATTTGAGCAAGATAGGAGGAGATAAATTCTATCTTTATGAACATTAAAAAAATGCATGCTTTCCAGCATCAGAATATCACAACCCACAGGTCATAATGTATGAATTAAGAAGAGCTGAATACCTCAGGACGTATACACAGATTTTTTGCCTTAACCCATGACCCACACAATCTGTGTGATTCCCCTCAACGGAGAGTTCCAATATGCCCTTTTCTCCTCTGTACTTTGAGCGTAAGAGGTGTTATTACCCATAACTTTTTATTTAAAGGAATTGTGCAGCTGGGAAAATGAATGAATTTAATTATCAATGCAGTGTGAAAAAAATCATTAGAGCAAGGGCCTGGAACGCCACATATTAAAAATAAACAAAGGCTATTAAAAAACAGTTCCAAAAAAGAATGTCAGTTTTTCTTCAATTCTTAAAATGTAAATACCAAAAAGAAAACCATATGTAAACATCTATAGTTACAGAAGAAATTACTCTTTAAGAAAATGTTAAATGACTGACTTGGATCATTTAACTTTAAATCTATACTTTATGTGGCAGTATAGGAAGGTCATTTGATTGCTATGCATAGAAAAATGAGAATTGTAATATGTTCTCAAAGTTTCACCTTCATAAGACAAAATTTTCATTATAAAATTTTATTTAATGGTGAGCCCTCAGAGCTTCTTCCTCGATTGTACAGGATGATGCTTGCATTACTGGAGAGCAAGCTTGTCTTTGACTTTTGAAAGACAAAATAACTATGTCTTTTCACTAAATTCTGAAAGTTACTTTGTATTAATATTCCCTCCATGGCTGGCTTGTAAAGGAATCAATTTAACTGCAGCATTCAGGGAAGATGATAGGCAAAGACGCCTCAAAAAGACCTTCCTGGTTGGCTACAGACGTCTAGAATAAGCATGTTTTCTAGGCAAACAGGGGTCTTTGAGGGAAACAAATGGGACCTGGAGATGCACAAACTCCATAGGTTGTGCTACAGCAGGGCCACTTAAAAAATCCAATTGGGAGGAACCCAGGCAAGATGGATGGGGGCTCAGCTGATTTATATGAAAAGAGGCCATGGGACATGACAGCCACCCAGGACAGAGTGTCCAATCTATAGTTGCCTATCTGAGGCAAATCTCATAGCGCCAAGCTAGTAGGAGACAAGCCAGCTCCACCTGGGAGGGGAAGACCAAGGTGTCTTCTTCTCTATCAGCTCAAGGTTGCCTACGTTCTCGCTGTACCCGCAGACACTGGGACCCTGAAGAAAAGTAAAGCCATTACAGAGCATACAAAGATGCGCATTGCCACAGAAACAGGGTTATTCCCAGGGAATAAAGAACTTCATCTACAGCCAGAGCAAAAATAGCCCAGGAGTTTCAGTATATCTTCAATTATATTCTAGCCCCCTGGTAGGCCAGAGCTGCTATTTTGTGACTAAAAAGCAGGTTAAAACCCACACTGGACAACAGTCATTAGCCAGAATCATGCAGTCATACTTGTTTCTGCCAAAAGCTGGACTTGCATATGGTTCAGATCTCTGCTCTCCACTGGGCTTCTCAGTGTCCCTCTGGAAGGTCACCTTCCAAGAGAATTCAATAGCATTGAGCTGAGTTTCCCAAATGTTCTTCTACTATGCTCCCTGCATCGGTCATTGTCCAATAGCAACCACCAGAATTGTGTGTAGCACTGGCTAATCCCTCACTAAGCTTCCATGGCACCACCTGTGAAACTAGGACTTTAGATAAAAGCACCTGGAGGTACATGGGGCCCTGAACCCCATAAATGATCTTAGCCCAACAGGTAAGAACCCTGTGAACCCTAGGGGGAGAAAATCTTGCATACAATTTTAAAAGGTTTATGGACCAATCTAAAAGCTCACACCGAACCCCAGACTAAAAGCCTCTAAACCAGCTCACCCATGAGTTTAGTGTCAAAGAAAGGGAAGCCCAGAAGAGAGGTCAGCCACCTAGCCGGGTCCCATAGCCACCCAGAAGGTTGATGTACAAAGCGGAGTGGTAATTTGCTCCCTATTTCCCAGGTAAGGTTCTTTTCCTGGGCTCTGAAATTCCCTGTCCCCGCCCCTTTCCTTCTAATGAACAGTCTTCCAGTTCCACCGGCATTACCATGTTTCTGATTCATCAAGTGGCAGTGTGATATCTGAGCCCCACATCGCTCCTATTCCAGGGTCGCCCTCCCAGCAATGGCAGAGATGTGGGGAAGGAGCGAGGAAGACAGAACACGGAGCCAGAAAAGGCAACCTGGGTCCCTAAACACCAGTACCCAAGTGGCTAAATCAGGTACGGCCGGGGTGGCCACACCTGGGAAATGGGAGGAGGCAGAAGGAGACAGACAGAAAGGGGTCACCTATCTCTCCCACACACAATAAGTGGCCCTGAGCTGTTGTTTCAAAATATACTTTTGCTGTCTTTAAAAAAAAATGTGGAGGAGGAGGAGGAGGAGGAAGAGAAAAAAAGAAGATGCTCAGGCTAGATAAATTCAGAATGATTTGAATACATTACTGTAGTTAAGTTTAGTACATAAAGTACCGGGGATGGTTCTGTCGTGCATTTCAATGAGACCCAAAATAATGAGACTCTGGCTGGGCTGTTGCGGCTTCGTCAGAGCGATTCAGCCCTAATAAGTGGGAAGGAGGTGTCCACGGCTCCCTGCCTGTGATTGTCCTCATGGGATTGTGCCCAGCCTCCCTCTGAGGGAAAGGCAGATGCTGAAGAGGAGAGAAGCCGCGTGATTGAGATGAGAGGTCCAACACCTGCAGGAAAGGACAAGCTATGTAGGTCATTGCCAGGCCTAATCTAGCCAAGGAGTCTATCAAGGTGCAGCCACAATCTGTCCCCTGCAGCTTCGAGGTCTTCCCAAGGGCGTGGAGAGGTGGACATAAAACCATAGCAGCAGGAAAGCAGCTGCTGACCTCTTTCTCCCAGGAAGCCCCTGTCTACCTCCGCACCCCTACCTGTGATCACCCAGGGAACACAGAACAGTGACCTGAATGAAGGGACTCAGAGCGCCCCAGTCATTCCTTCCAGGGCCCAGCAGAGAGAGGGCCACAAGAAGAGAAGGAAGGAGAGAGTGATTAGAAGAAGGAATGATGGAAGAAGAGAAAAGGCAATGGAAGAGGGAGAGCGAGACTGAAAGGCAAAGATTCCCAGCTAAGCCACTTGGGACCCTGAATGGAAAGGTGAGCTGTGTGGCTTATTCTACCACTTCAGGACCCAAATAGCTAAATCTGTACGAGCGGGGAGAAAAAAGAGAGACTTAACAGCCACCGATGAGTCATGTGCTCCAGAAAACATCCCTGAGGCCCACATCCAGGTTGTAAGGACAGAGGGACGCAAGCGTGTTCCAGAAAGAGGATGTTAGGAAGCACGGTGGCCATCTGTGAGGACTGCGCAAGCGATGTGATGTCCGACTCCAGGAGCTGCCATTGGGCACTTGCAACTCTGGAACAGACAGAACCATGAAAGTGCATGACCTGATCCCTCACCAGGGACAGCAAACTGTTCTGTCCCCTCAGAGGAGCCTGGAGCTCCTCTCTGAGGGGCCCAGCAGATACTGGGAACTTGCAAATCTGGGGTGCATATTCCTAGACTCTGTGTACAGGAAACCTGCAGGCTGGGGGCCCACCTCTCATGGAGAAAATATAAATAGTTAAATCCACAGAATCAGGCTCCTTTTCTGTTCCCTGTATATAACTTGCTCCTGGACTTCTGTGAATAGTTAACTGAAAAGCTGTTGGAGTGGACATCTGTTGTTTTTGCCTGCCCAGCCGCTTTCCTCCTTTACTGGAAATAGCATCCTGATTTTCCTTGAGGAATCACTCCTCCCCCAAGCCCCATCCATGTGGTCTCTGGTGGAGCTGAGCCCATCCCCAGCTCTGGGGATAGGCAAATGACCCAGACCAGGACAAGGAGGGCATCACATCCCACTGGCTAGCTCATGGGAAGAGAGGACCTAAATCAAGAACAGCCCAACTCTGTGACAAGTCTTTGTGTAAGGAGAGAATCTTTTTACTTGAGTCCCTCAGAGGACAGATGAATGGCTGAGGCTAGTGACAGCCATCTTGCCTCCACAGAGACAGGCCAGGCTGCCTGGAAATGGAGTTGAGGCAGACGATATGGAAGCTGAATCCTGCTGACAGCATTCTTTCCCCTAGATCCAGCCATGCCTAAAGTTGTACCCCCACCCCAAGATTTTCAGTTACAGGAGATAAAGTAATCTGTGGTTTGATAAATTTATCTGATTCAAGCTTCTGTGCAAGAACCTTGACTACGATACTTGTTCACTGGTGGACTAACAGACACATAATATCTTTCAGCATACTTGTGCTGCTACAACAAAATACCTGGGACTGAGTAATGTATAAACAAAATTCTCTTCATCACAGTTCTTGAGCCTGAGAAGTCCACGCTCAAGGTGACTGCAGGTTGGATGAGTAGCAGCTCTCTGCTTCCAAGATGCCACATTTTTGCTGCAACTTCTGGAGGAGAGGACCACTATGTCATGTTCACATAGTGGAGGACAGAAGGACAAGGAAACAGAACATTGTGTGACACCTTTTTATGAGGACCTTAATCAGCTCTTTGAGGCCCTGCCTGTTAATTATTTCACTCAGTATCAAGTTTCAACACCTGAGTTTTGAGGGCACCTATAAAACTACAGCATAAGCGTTCCTATGAAGTCACAGTATCAATGGGAGGCAGAAGAATCACCTCCGGGTCCCATGGTCCCCAAATAGCAGTATCAGTGGTTCTGTTGCATATTGGGGATTCACTGTGACTGAAGAGCTCCTTCCCCAGGAATATATCAAGCTGCGAAGTACTTACAGTTTTAAAATTACTCATCAGGAGCTGGATTTTTTTCCTCCTCTGCTACCTTAGTTACTGATTATTTCCAGATCCATCAGATACACAAACTCTTGTTTTTAAAATGCAATCAGCACACCCACGAACCTATCTATAGATAGTAAAGAATAGGTCACTGAAGCCCTTGGAATGTAAAGATATCACGCAGGTTGGGATGGATAGCATTACAAATGTACACTCAGCAGGAAAATACTATTTAGCCGGTAATTCAAGCTGGGGATGAATAATCAGCTCATTTTGAATAATGAACTGGGAAAAGCACTGGTATTTGCAAAAACTTGGGGTCCATTCTTGTCTTGGAAAGCCTGGTGTGCTTGTGTCACTCTGATGAGGAAGGTTACCGCCCCTTCCAGAGAGCCCAGATCACCATCTCCAGTCAGCCAGGCACAGCCAGTTGGAGAACACGCAGCAGACTCCTCAGTCTGCAGTTTCTCAACTGGCTCCAGTAGTTTGGGAACCCATCTGAAACCTCTGATTTCTCCAAACACTGGCTCTGCAGAAGGACAGACAGTGCACAGCTCCAGCCAAGTTTAAGAGCACCATGTGCTGATTTCCTCTCTTCTTTGTGCACTGGGTCCCATTGCTGGGACAGCTCATGGCCAGGGCCTGCAAGATCTTTGGAGAGAAGAATCTTCCAGCATACTGTAACATGGCTCCAGAAAATGCGTGACCAACAATATGCACCAAAGCATGTACCAGGACTTCATTGATGCAAAAAAAAATCTTAGAAGAGAAATCCATGCAGAACCCCATGGCAGTGGATCTTGCTGACCCTGACCTACCTGGAAGAAAATTGCTCCCTTCATAGATATGAAAGTGATCCTTTGCATATGAGCTACACTTCGATCTCCCTTTTTCTTTTTCAGTACCACGGATTAAACTCAAGGTCCTTGTACTGAGCCATCAGCCCTTCTTACCTTTTAGTTTGAGACAGGATCTCACTGACAGGCCTAATGGATCAGGCTTGGCTCAAACTTATAATCCTCCAATCGCAGCACCCAAAGAGTGTTAGGATTACAGATATGCACCACCACACCTGGCCTTTGACCTCATTTTTAGACATAGAGACCAACACACTGACACCATCCTCTCATCTCAGTGGCTGAGTCACCAACCTTTTCAAGAAAAGAGCATCTTCAAGGGGTCCAATGTCTTGATCCAGAAGCCGCAGTGCTCATCCCACAGCTGACACCGCCAGACCAAGGAGCCTGAATAATCTGTACATTTAAGCTGTTGCCCTAGACCAGTGATGGTGAAATTCTTAAAGCTTTCAATGATGATGAACAGCCCACTGCTGCACACTGGACCACAGGTTTGCCACCACAGTCCTAGGCTGAAGCCATACACATCCAAAAGCAAAAATTGCAGCATGAACAGGAAGTTTGAAACTTTATTCCCATGGAACACTGACCTAATCTTTGCTTGGAGACTGCTATTTACATTAAAATTGGTCACATAATGAAAAAAAAGTAGTTCATTAATATGCTAAGAAGTGCTAATTTGAACATTGCCGAAAAGCAATTGCAAATTCCATTTTGCAACTTGCAAATGTGATGCAGTGCAAATTAGGGCTGATGGACCCATCTTCAGATATTCAAACTTCGTCTAGATGCTTCCAAGCCCCACACACACATACACACACACACCATGCCTCAGCTGCAGAGCTGCGTCTCAGGACCTATAGGGGTAATTCCACTTGCATGCAGAAGAAAGAACAGGCTTCCAGTAATGGGCAGCCAACTACTGGCCTCGTTACACCAACATCATGTGGATCAGAAGCTCATCAAAGGGCAGTTGCTGAAGTGACACCCACACACACACCAAAAGAATAGAACTGACTCCAAAGTTCACCACTTGTCTTCTGTAAGATGCATCTGGAGCAGGTCCACGTCTCTCACCCAAAACAGCCCACCCCAGCCGCAGCTTCCGCTCCCAGTGGTCACAATTGACTGGTGCAGTGCTCTAGTGACAAAGCTAGCTCACAGTAGAGCATGAGGCACCCTCTTTCACTGGGAACCTGATGAGAATCAGAGCCAACTTTGCCAATCGGTATTTTCCTCCCAAGGGTGCTATAGGGGCCACTCTTTGGGTGGAAAAAACGCTCTGAGGACTGTGCCAGCCTCCACTATCACTTCCGTCCTCCTACAAACTTCCCACTGCCTATGTAGATGATGGAGTTGGTGGAGTCAGAACCTGTAGGAAGTTAGGATCCAAAGTCACACACACTAGCCTGTTGGTGTAGGGTCAAAAATACCTTGAAAAGTCCCTTAGGACAACAGTGTCACATTGGAGACCCACACAACTCCGAGTGAGTACACACATTTGGTTTTTCTTCCATATTTGGCTAGCCAGGCCTTCTTTAGTTGAATATTAGTAAAGTGGTTGGCTTGCTTTTGGGACTATGTTATTTGTTTTTGGTTTTGACTGAAGGATGTATCTTTAAACATAGAAGAATCCATGATACACAGCTAGATGCTCTAGATCTAAGAGCTGCTTCCCAGAGTCCCCAGGGATATTCATTGTCAAGGTCTTCCAGCCGCATGACCAGCAAGGAATCAGTTCCTAGGGTCTTCACACCGTTCCAGGTTGTTTTGCTGATGACCAGATTCCCCGCCTGGCTTCCATCCTCAGGGCAGGGATGTCCTACTCATGTCTGGGTACTAGGCTATGTCTTCTTCCCTCTCTCTGTCCTTCCTCCTTCTCTCTCTCCCTCTCCTCCTTCTTTCCTTCCTTTTTCCCTTCCTCCCTACAAGTCATCTTTCCCTTTACTGGAAACATTACCTGACACTCACAATTTAAATGAAGAATTTCATTTGGCTCACATTGTAAAGGGATTCAGTCCATGGTTAACTGGCTCCGAGGCAGAAATATCATGGTGAAAGGGTGTGGTGGAACAAATTTGCTTAGTTCACAATGGACAGAAAGCAGAGCAGGGAAACAGTGCCAGAGAAAGGGGCAAAGACTGGACATACACCTCAAGATCACACCATGACCCACTCAAACACACCCAGAAGTGTGTTCCAACAGGCCTCCATTCAGGTTGACACTTGATCCTAACCCCTATAGTTCCCTTCCACCCCTCTTCCTTCTTTCCTTCTTTTCTTTCCTCTCTTTTTCCTTTTATTATTCCTTCTCTCCTTCCTTCTTCACTCACCCCCTTCCCAGAAGGCTAAGCAGAAACAAAAGGATCAAATAAAGAGACAAAGAAACCTGATTCATGCAAATGTCAATCCATGACTGTTCCTCATGGACCCAGTAATAAGGGGACTATGTGGGCGCATACATCTACAGTATCTAGAGGAAGACCAAAAACTTGGCCCTGACCTTCCCATCGGGCCAAAGCAAAGAGGGAAACAAAATCCATTATGAAGGACTTTTCCATGTAATTGAAAATTCAACAGGTGTGCTTTCTCTGCAGCCAAGGCCTACTAGAAATAACACTAGTGGATCCCCCTGAAAGGGATCAGAGTGTCCTCACCTTGGAACTACAACAGATTTTAAAGAATGTGTTTGTCAGGTCAGCTTCCTGAAATGTCACTTCCCAGAAGCCCATGACAACACAGAAAACAAGTCTTTGAGGCATCTCCTTGGTCCCAAGCCCAGGCCTGACTACACTCTCAAAAGCATCTGTTTGCTAAAAGTTTGTCCATTCAAAGATGAAGATGGGAGGAAGGGGGCAAAGTCCCACCCCCAACACAGAGTCACCATGGCCTCCTGGACTCCATGTGTCTCTTCTGTATTGTCCATGACATGTTCAGTCCCCTCACAGAGTTTTGGTATTTATAACACCTTCGGTATGACAACTGTTTCTAAGCATTTTGAAAATCTTAAACCTCACTAACCCTACAAGCAGCAGTATGTAGGTTCTTTCACTAGCCCACGTCACAGTTGAGGAAACGGAAGCATAGAGAGGGTAAGTAATTTGCCTGAGGTCACTTAGATAGTGAGTGACAGGCTCAGGAGGTCTGGCTACGGAGCTGAGGCAGGTTTCCCAGTGTATGGTAACCAAGGTCTTAATCTCTTTGCAGAGCCCAGAATCCACACTCATTGCAGTTTTCAGGTTGCTGCTGAGCACAGTACCTGATTCTGAAGACACACAGCCTAGGCCATTTAAATTCTTCCTTTAATGTTGTTGATTTTAACTAAAATGCAAACTGCAGGTGCAAGACCCCAGAGAGTGCCTGCTGGAGAGCCCGGGATTGGTTCATTACCAGGTTGGGCAGCTGTCCACCAGCGAGAACAACGAGAGGAGTTGCCTGCTTCAGATCCTGCAGCACTTACAACCACGCATTTGCAAATCAGCCCAAAAGCCGGGACCCCAAGAGAGAGGATGATTTTTCAATAAATGCAGTTCTCATTTGCTCTATTAGTGACGTCTATTATTGAATGCCATTGGTGTAGACAATACAAACAAGAAATTCTTGAAGAATTCAGCTCAGTCGTTCAGAAGATGCTCTTCTCCCCCTGGGGTCTTTAATCACATTAAGGATTCCCACGCTCTGGAGAGTGGCTCCCAATCCTGGTTGTGCAGTAGACCACTGTGGAACTTTCAAAAACCCCAAGCCTATGTGGTACCGCAGATCAAGTCAGACTTTCTGGGGTGAGGCCTGGGTGATCCCAGTACATGCTCATGGATAGAGTCATTACTCTAGGTCTCTCACTGCACATGAATGGCCCTGGCCAAATTTCTTGTTTGGCCAGCATGGCTCCGTAACCAGTTACTAGCTGTGTGCACCTCACAGAAATGACCAGGTCTAGCCACAGTTGCTTCTTCAGTTCTTAAAAGCCACACATGCCCAAGTCCAGACAGGGAGTCCTAAAATTCTGCCAATGCCCCCCAAATTCCTGAGAATGGAATACACATTCCTCAGGAAAGAGTCCCTGTATAACAAGGGAGGGCCTGGGTGAAGTCCCCAACGCAACCATTCATCTCTAAGACACGTGCTCTGCTGTGATTATATTGCATTTGTCATTGAACAAACGTCTAAGATCTAATGCCCCTGCTACATTAGCAAGTAGAGCTTGAAAAAAGGAGGAGAGGTATAGGGGATCCCACACCTCAGAGTCCATGTGTTCTGTGCCACACCTGCCACTCCACATAGCCCCTCTGACTTCCTGAGACCCCCATGGTGAGTGTTCACTAAGGTTCTTTACCCACCAGTTTCTGTTTCTTCTGAGGCCCTGCTTGTCTGTGACTGTACTTGCTTGCTGTGACTTCCCACAGATCCCTCTACCCCATGGCTTCTTTACTGCTTTCAGCTGCAAGTTTGAGTTGGGATTCCCACACTGACAAAAGGTCATGCCTAGGAAAATATCCAGAAACACCAGTGATGTGCCCACCTCCCACACTGTAGGTCCCCTTCTGTTCCCCCTGACTCCTGCTGCTGGAGGTATCCATAAGGTGTGATGGCTTCCAGGATCCAGAAAAGAGGAGGAGACCAGATGATCAGTCCCCTCCAAAATATTTTAGTTTATCAGAGTGATAGGAAGTCAGAAGCAAAAATCAACCATTTTACCTTGGTCTTGCCTGGATGAATTTCTCATTGTGTAAGAATGGGCTGGCCCATTTCACCTAATGGCAGAATCCACTGCCTAGCAGTAGACTAGATAATGCAAGCAAGGGGCTTGGCTGAGGGAGACCAGCTCATATGGATGCATGAAGTCCAGTTCTTACACCATTTTCTTTTCAGCCATTCAGTAACACATTGGGCTTCTGGGTTTATACATCAATCTCATAACTTTGACTAATGTGATTTCACATGTGAAAGATCCACTCTCAAAAGCTCAGGATAAAAACCAGTACCTAGATTTGTGAGGTTGAGAATCAAACTTCCAGTTGTAATCAGATGACTACTAACAAATGCCATCTTGCAGAGATGGCCTCTGAGAAGTGTCCTCCTTCCACCACCATACCCCAGGAAGGCCCATTCTTGAGGGCAGAAAGGCAAGGCCACTCATATGCAATGATTAACCTATAGTAATGATTCTAGCTGTGAGTGTGTAGTGGAATCACCCAGGTCTCACCCCAGAAATTCTGACTTGATCTGGGGTACCACATAGGCTTGGGGTTTTTGAAAGTTCCAGGATGGTCTACTGTGCAACCAGGATTGGGAGACGCTCAGTAGAGCATGGAAATCCTCAATGTGAATAAAGACATCAAAGGGAGAAGAAGAGCATCTTCGGGAGGACTGAGCTGAAGAAGCCTGTAGTGACTAGAGAGTGGTTTCCACCATGGACCCAGTCCCCTGCCCACCACCTGCTCGCTGAGTTCTCCCAGGATGGCCCCTGCTCTTCAGTCAGGCCCCTGTGCCTGCCACCAGGAATAAGTGCTTGCCCTCGCTGAAGTTCTTAACTGCCTCTGGATGCCAGTTACAGCCTGTAATTACAATTCACTGCAACTCCAGGAGCATGCAGCCCATCAACAGTGCAGGACTCCAGCAGCCTGGGCATGGTCCCAGTGATTTAAAACCTCAGAGGACAGACGCGCCACACCTAGCATGCATCTTGGAGAGGGTTGCCCCCCTCTGAGATCCACAGAGAAGGAAGTGAATTACGGCCTCAGACACAAAACTGAAAAGTTGCAGGAGGAAGTCACAATTATGCACCAACCTGGATGGGCAATTTGTGGAGAAGGTGACAAGGGAAACTAAATCTGTCTCCCCTTTGTCCTTCAAGTCTCCTTTCGGAAAACTCAGCACCCAGCCACCAAGTCACAGCCTGCACTGCTTGCAGCCCTGCAAAAGGGATGAGCTTGCTTAAGAACCTCTCTCACAATGCCATGTTGGAGACAGCATAATTAGTCTTCACTTTCACAAGTAATAAATATACTTAAATTAAAAATACATTTGTCCCACTCACTTTACTCCCTCATAGATCATAACATGTAAATACATATTCCACTTGTCTTTTGCTAATCATTTACTTTATATTCTCATGTTGGTCAACAGGGCATGCACCACCCTCCTGTGTATCTCAATATCATTAATATTCTTGAAAATTTATAGGTTCTCATGGAAGACTGGATGAGGGTTACTGCTGATGGCACTGGAGACAATTGGAAAAATCTTTGAAGAATATGCCTGTTTTCCTCCTAGTTGGCAAGTAAAATATTTAAGAAAGTGTTCTTTTCAGGAAAACCAAGAGTCAGTCATTCAGTGAAGAGCATTCAACAATGAGGACCATGGAAATAGTATCAAATTTGGAATTGGAAGATTTTGTGAGTGAGGCCTGGTTCTCAGGCATCCAGCTGTTCAGAGACTGAGGGCTTGGTGTCCGCTGTGATCTAGGAACACCCTTTTCTTACCATACTGCCAGCGCTATTGGTTGGCACCCTACTAAGCAAGAGACAATAGCACCTAAAGCAGGAACTGGCCGGAAGTGGAAGTCACCTGGCAGAACTGCAGAGACTGCAGACTTCAGATTGAGGAAAGAAATGAGGGTCAGGGAGGAAATAGTGTTACCAGAGCCCAGCAAGCATCTCAGAGGAAGGGTTCTCTGACGAGAATGCTGCCATGGAGGCCACAGGAGCCATCAGATATGTGGCCCTGCAGCAGGCAGGAAGCTTGAGACGGCACACTCACCTTGTCCTCTGGTTTCCCTTGGGGTGTTCCCAGTGGCCAAATCCAGCTAGAGCTGGTCATCAAGGGCAGCCAGTAGGTGTACCTCCTGGGACCTAGGAAAGGGCAGAAAAGGCTGAAAAATGGGTAGAGTTGGGGTCAAAACCAGCACAGAGGCCCCTGAAGAGCTATAACCTCCAACCCACCCCAGAGGTAAAAGTGCACCCATTTGTGCTCACTTCCGCTGCACATATGCTACAATGTGTAATAAAAGTGCACCCCTACCATGCAAGGGGCTTTCAAAATGCCTCAGAATTCAGCTCGCTCAAGGAGCCAGCGAAGCGGGTGGGTCCAAAAGAGAAGAGAGGGGAGAACAGCTCTAAAAGAAGTAGTGACTAATAAAACCAGCCAGGAGGAAGTTCAGCGCTGGGGAACACAAAGATTCATACCTGAAGGGCTATTTTTCTTCAAAGGGTTCTCCAAGTACTTTGGATAAGGGCCTCTTCTAGTGTCCATCAGATAGCCCCACCTCACCCCTTCACCCCGAGGTGAGGCTGGCATGGGCTGGAGGAAAGAAAGACCACAGAACAGCAGAGGAGGGGCAAGGCTTGCCCATACCACCCACAGCGAGCAGCCCGACCCTCAGTGTATCTCTGCTGTTTCACTCGCTGACAATTTAGTGTCAATGAAGAAAGGTGACATTGGGGCAGTTCTGAGCAGCACAGACACCCAGGGACAGCTGAATGTATGTTTCACCCTGGAAGTACTCCATACATGAGCCATAGTGTTCCCAATTTCATTGTAGGAGGACATCTCAAACTGGTACCTGAGGAGATCCCAGAGCTTAGAGTAAGCCAGGTCTCCATTTGACAGCAAAGAACTTGGGCTCACAGAAAGGAGGTGACTTGCTTAAGACCACAGAGATGGTCCAGCCAACCTGGCCCCCAGCTGAGATGGGCCCACATGGAAATCCATGGGGATGCAAGAGACCTTTGTCAGGACATGACAAAACCAAGAGCAAAGGCTCTGGAAGTGGACTGCTTGAGTTCCATCCCTGTTTCTCTAGTTGTGTGAGGCTAGGCAAGAAAATTCATCTCCTGAGCCTTGGTTTCCTCATCTGCAAAATGTATCCTTAAGAATGGACCTATCTCACAGAGCTGTTAAAAGAATGAGATAGAGCATGTAAAGTGCTGGCACAGACTAAGCAATACAAAAATTTCCATCTTTTGCCAGTTCATCAGAATATCACTGTGAGAGAGACTAGCTCTGTGTTCTGTGTTTTCTTAGCCAGACTAAGCATCTGTCTCTTGCTGGGCCATAGGATCCAGCTGAGTCATCAAGAGCAAAGTTCCTGCCATCTATTCAGGAGAAGTAAAATTATGTTATAATATCATTCTTGGGATGAGGGATCAAAGCCTACAGAAGAACAGAAAGAGAAGAAAGACACTGGGCATGG
>PVLD010008629.1:24853-82679 GCA_004027595.1 Dinomys branickii
GAGTTCAGTCAATAAGAAAGAGAGAGAGAGAGAGAGAGAGAGAGAGAGAGAGAGAGAGAGAGAGAGAGAGAGAAGAAAGAAAGAAAGAAAGAAAGAAAGAAAGAAAGAAAGAAAGAAAGAAAGAAAGAAAGGGAGGGAGGGAGGGAGGGAGAAATGGGAGGGAAGGGAAGGGAAGGGAAGGGAAGGGAAGGGAAGGGAAGGGAAGGGAAGGGAAGCAAGAAGGTGCTGTTCCAACTATTGTCCTGGACTTGGGCAAGGTGAAGAACCTGGCACATCTGCATGTCACTAGCACCCAGGAGACTGAAAGAGTATCATGTTGACTTTAAATCCCACATTCCAATGACTGGAGCTCCACTGCCTTGATTCTGAAATTCAGCATGATTCTCTTGTCCTCTGCAAGTTAACTCAGTTTTATCTCTAGAGGTCCTCAGTGGGAGTTATTCAAACATTCACAGATGGCTCTGTGAACCCACTTTAGATCCCCACAGCAGCAGCCATGTTCTTCCCCTTTTCTGCTCCCCTGGCCCATATCTGTTTCCATGGAAACAGCAGACTGATGCTCTGCACCAAGGAGCTGCCTCCAACCCTCCAGGGGGTGCCATAGCAGCACCTCTAAGTGTTGAGGAGGGGGAAAGGGGTCTGGGTGGCCCCCTTCATGAGGCCCTTCAATACTTCCTTGCTCCTTTCAGCAGTCTCTGGGCCATCTCCCATTCTTTTTGCCCTGCCCCAGATAGGTTAGGAGTACCTCACTATCCAGCTCCTACACAGAACAGCAGAGCAGGACTCAGCTGCCTAGAGATGCTGAATCACTGGAGCAAGAAACTCCAGCATCCACTGAGACCATAGTCAGGGAGCACTGACGGTCCAGAGAACACAGAAAGAGAGAGAGAGAGAGAGAGAGAGAGAGAGAGAGAGAGAGAGAGAGAGAGAAAATTAAAGAAAACGAATAAAATTGCTATTGCTTTTGGGTGAAATATCCTGATAATCACAGGAAAAGAGAACTTGAAACCATAATCATAATCATCTTTAGTCTTTGCTGGTATAGACCTGGCCTAAGGCTTAAATTTAAACCCACAGTGACTCTAAAAACTACATGAATAGTTCATTTTCTAGCAAAACTGCCATAGAGGGAAACAAATAATTTAAGTAGGGACGATGTTTCACCAGTATGCACATATTAAAAGTTTAAAAATCACAACCCAGGGAAAGCCAGGGAGCAAAAGAAAGAAAATCAAACTTTTGTACTTCTGTTTATTTTATTTATTTTAGCTGGCAAGGTTGCTCCATTCTGAAGCTGTGCACCGTGCCAGGGTAGGAATCCTCTTTTCCCCCCAGAAGAAGGAGCAAAGAAGGGGTACCTGCTCCAGACAAAGTCAAAGTGGAAGACCCTCCCTGGAAGGGGAGAGGGGGGAGTTAGAGGGAGAGAAACCTAGCCAGAGAGTCACAGCGGATATTCTGGGAGACTGAGGAAGGAGGACCACAAGTTCGAGTCCGGGGGTGGCAACTTAGTTACCTACCTCATGAGACCTTGTCTCAAAATAAAAAATGCTGGAGTACAGTGTGAAGGCTCTGAGTTCAATCCCCAGTACAAGAAGGAAAGAAATAAATAAAGAGAGAAAGAGAGAGAGAGAGAGAGAGAGAGAGAGAGAGAGAGAGAGAGAGAGAGAGAGAGAGAGAGAGAGAGAGAAGAAAGAAAGAAAGGAAGGAAGGAAGGAAGGAAGGAAGGAAGGAAGGAAGGAAGGAAGGAAGGAAGGAAGGAAGGAAGGAAGGAAAACTGGCAACTGAAAACTCATTTCACCCTGGATAGCTTTGTCCTCCAGAAAAGCCGACAAATGCTTATTGACATCAGATTCCTGCAATGAGATCTACTTTCTAAACCCAAGAACATTTTAGCCCTTTCAGGTGATGACATAGCTTCCGAGTATTTCATTTAATGCTCCCTCTGGAATAAATGTATGTGTTATAGATTATTGATCACTCGGGACCCAGACCACAGCCCTTCCTTCGGTGCCAGAAGGGGAGCTACCGTCCCCCTGCTCAGCCTTGTAACCATGAGCCATTAGACATCTGCAGATGCAGAGCAATTACTCATCATCAAGTCACCCCCCTCAAGCTTATCAAGACTTTAAACTGGAAAATATATGTGTGTGCCTTCCTAGGGCAGCCTTCTAGATAAGTGAAGTCAGCAAGAAGCATTCACAGCCTCTGCTTCTGATTCTGTCTCTAATATATACCAACCGCGATGAGGCTAATATCGCCATTCTGTGAACCTGCCAACAGATAGAAGTTGCCACATTATTGTGGTCTGTTTCAGAGGACAAATAAAGTATGTTGCTGCTCTCAGTGTTCGGCAGAGCACGCCACGCTACAGACAGAAGTGTTTCAAGTCAACACAATATGAAAAAATTCAAAATAAAATGAAAAGTGTCTGAAAACAAACCAACATAAATATACAGCAGTCCTGTTAATTATGATTATTTATGATCATAAGAACTGGCATCATTACTGTGGTTTCCTTTCCAAAATCTCACAAACTTGTTACTATACAGCAGTTTTGGAGTCCTATAGGCTTAAAAAGGTGGCATGCTCCCTGCAAAAAGTCACTCTTGGCAGGGATGACGCGTGCATCCTGGGTGCGAGGGCTCTCTTACACACGGACACATTCATGTGTGCTGTGGACACACAATAAAGCCTATGTGGACCTTCCTGTGTCCCCCACCATTAAACCGCTGGTAATGCATCACAGATGTCCCTGATGAGCACCGCCAATCTATTAAACAAAGTGCTCTAGTCGCCTGTAAGGGGCCTGAAGAATGATCTAGAAATCCATCCCCGTGGGGGAAACAGCCAATGGAACATCACCGACAGCACTGAATATTTCATCAGGGATGACAGGACTCTTCGCTCCACTGTCCTCCCCCCTTCACCACCCCGCCTGCCACTTGCTCCCCCCTTTCCCGATTTTTTTCCTCCGTGCACTTGACAAGTAGTCATGGCCACATCACTGCCGCCCCGCTGTCCTTGCCAGCTGACCTCTGCAGTGCACGGTGCCCAGTGGTCATGCTGTCCTCGTCTCTCTCCAACCACATCTGACAGGAGACGCGGTGCTCACGGCACCTGAGACGCCCTGGGACTACACAGGTAAACCAGGGAGTCCGTGTTGTCTCCGGACTAACAACAGAGGGGAAGACATGACATCTCCAGCCAGGAGCCCACGTCCGAATATTCAAAAGTTTCATCTTGCGGGTGATGAAAGGAACCTCCCAGCCTTCTGAGATGAGGCCTGCAAAAGGCAGGAGGGGGGCTGAGAAGGGGCGCCCGACCCTGTCCTCAGGGCAGGAGCATGCAGACGCAACGGGGCAGCTCCCGGTTGCAGGCAGAGGCACACCAGAGCCCCACCCCGAGGCAGGCTCCAGTCCCCCAAGACTTGGGGGGCTCCTGGGACAGCTGTGAAGCCAGCTCTCCCCCAGAGCCACATCTGCCCTCTAGCACAACCCAAGGAGACAAAGAAGGTTTATTTATCAGAGAAAGGAACTACTTCCGTTAGAAATCACAAGGTGGTTCTGAGTCGCTATATTCCGTTGCAATTCCTTTTTGGTGAAGTGTCGGAGTGGAGAGAAACATGAAGTATTTTGACTGAAATAAATGCTTTCATGGAAAACAGAGAGCCCCAGAGAGCCTTCTAAGACTTGAAGAACGTCATACTATTTTAAGCAGGTGACAGTAATGTCACTGTCTGAGAGGTTAGGATTTTTTTTTTCCCTAGGCTTACAAGAGGGAAAAAAAAATAAGTTTGCTTCCAGTAGAGAAAAGTTAACTAAAGAAGCACACTTCTCATTGCATGGATAATTCATAGACTGCCATGACAGACTCCCCTGCTCTTAGTCTTTGACAAAACTAACCAGTACTATTAGGAAGGGAATGTTTGCTTGCTCTGAGCAGAAAACAAAATGAAGTACAAACACACTCTTCTAGTCACTCTGACTTTCCAGCTTTCACTATGCCACCTACACTGACGTGTCTGCAGTGCCCTGGTCCACAAAACCATCTCAGGCTTCCCTCTGTTAACTGTGAACCACGAAGATCAGGGGCAAATCCAGACATGCTTTATCCAACCTTGAGCTTGAAGAAAGTTTTGCATCCTCCTTGTTTTCCTTTATTTCTTTGGTAGTATTGAACCACCAACATATAGGTAGATAGCATTTTGAAATCCTTATCTAACACTATAGGTAGCATTTTGAAATCCTTATCTAACACTATAGGTATTCATGGGAGTCTTTCCTTTCCATAAATTCAAAGCACTGAAGGATACAGAAAGGAGTCTTGTAGAAATCTCATTAGGAAACCTCACTAGGACCACATCAGCTTCCTGGTTTTCTCTTTTCTTCAAGTTGTTTGTGTCTTCATGCCATTTTATAGTTCTTTGAGAATGATTCTTGGGAGGGTAGGACGAATCATGTGGCAGCCCCAGTAATTGGGTTCCATGGTAAGGCCATGGAGCAGAAGCAGATGAGGACACTAGCTCAGAAGGACCTACAGCAGGGTTCCCACACTGTTGAGTGTACTTCTCCCGTGCCCAAATACAGCCTGTCTCACAGGAGGAAAAGACACTATCTACTCCCAGGGCTTTACAATAGCACCTATGGCTTCCAGGAAGAGAAGAGAAAAGAAAGGGAAGTGATTTCACTGGTCCCTACACCTCTGAGGTCAGATGAACATCCAGAAAATGACCAGGATGGAGGAAAAGTGGCCCAGGAACATACCTCTGTCAGGCAAGCTGTCACTTCTGCATTAAAACCTGATATTCCTGGAGACAGACTAACATTGGATGAATCTATCCTTCCATGGCTGAGACCCAATTATCAATCTTGAGAATGAGCTCACTGGACGTTTTCACCCTATCTGCCCCAACTCCTCTTTGTGGATGAAACCACTCTGCTGTTGGATTTGGGTTGATAGAGTATACTTTTGAACCCTATAAAGGGCTGTTGCTTAATTGGAAACACACACACACACACACACACACACACACACACTCAACTACTTGCCATGCACGTGGGTATCCACCACCCTGATATCACTCTACATCCAAGGCTCTCAACCACTGAAATAGGATTTTCACCTAAAAGTCCTCATCCCCCAAAAAAAACTGATGGAAGAAGACAAAATGCTTTCACAGTCCACCCAGTATCTTTAAAGTTAGCCCCCAAAATGTAACAGTGGCGCACCAGGATGACATGGTTTTGGTGGCTTTGGGACTTCAGGACAGCACAACGTCCTGCTGCAGCAGACTTCCCCCACTAATACAGGAGTGAAGGTGGTCTGCCACACACACATGCCATCAGCCAGAGAAGAGGATACCCCCACCCAGAACTGATACAAAGGGATGCCACTGCGCAGGGATGCCTTGGCTCCTTGGGAATCTAGCAATGTGAAACCAGGGCCTGCAGCATTAAGTCTAGAGCAGAGGATAGTCTCAGACTGACCTGGAAAAGAATTCCAAACCCAAGCCAAAACTTCAGCACCAGAAGCTCTCTCTAGAGCTTGAGGGGCTGTTTTCACACCCTCTCCCACATCACTCTCTTGGCCAGCCAGATGCCAGCTTGGCTCACCAACTTCAGAGAGGCCAGCTATTCCTAGATTCCCGGAAGATCACCCTCAAGCTTGTTGTGTGTGCACACCAGGTTTTTAGTTTGGTTGTACTCTGGTTGTTGGGAGCATCCTCCAGGACAGGTTCCAATCTCAGCAGACGCTTACAATCTGAAGGTTGAACCTCAAGCAGATGTTAGAAGCACTTGTATTAGCCTAGTGCTAGGAGTAAATCACATCCTTCTGGGGCTGTTGGCCGATGTAGACCTCCCTAAAGGGGAGAACTTTGGACAGAGATGAAGAGGAGGCAGCCTATCACACCTGGGCAGGGACATGAGCAAATCCAGAGGTCCTAAGGCAGCACTAAGATTAACATGCTCAAAGTACACAAGATCCTGCAGCTGTGGTGGAGCAAGGAGAGTAGAGAAAAGTAGGAGCAGAGGGCAGAGAAAGGGACAAAAATGAGGTCACATGAAGCTTTTAGATTATGGACAAATGACAATATTTTATTTTAAATAAATCAAAATTCATGCTAAATTTTGAGCAGGTGAGCAAAACTCTCCTTTGCCAAAAAATACCAGTAGGATGTCATTGAGGAAATGAACTGGAAATGGGAAATAGGATGCAGGGCTTCCTGTCCTGGGCAAGTAGAGACAGCAGTTTGAGCATTTTGAGCTCAAAATAGATACAGTAGAATTAAAAAGTGAAGTAGACATAGCAGCCATGTGTGTAGAGGTTAGTCAGCTTTCCGTAACTGTGACAAAATACCCAAGGTAATTAATTTATAAGGAGGAAGGTTTGTTATGTTTCATGGCTTCAGAAGTCCCAGTCCACAGTCACTTGGATCTATTGCTTTGGGCCAGGGGCGATGCAGTATATTATGGCAGGATCACATGGCACAGGAAATTTGTTCAGCTTATGATGGCCAGGAAAAAAAAAGGAAACAGGAGCCAGGGTCCTAACAGCCCTTTCAAAGGCACTTCCCCAGTAACCTAACTTCCTCTACTCAGCCCTCACTCCTAAGGGTTCTAATACTTCCCACCAGTGCCAAGGGCTGGGCGCCAAGCCTCAACACCTGCACCTTTGGAAAATATTCCAGATCCAAACTATAGGAGATGTGGTGCCCACAGGACCTATAGCTGACTAGGATATCTGTATGCGGAGGGATGTGAGGACTTTTTAAGGAAGAAAGGAATCTAGGGTGCATGTTGACCATCTGTTTGTCCACCATAATAATACTTTTTGGGGAAACACCACAAACTCAGAGACTTGACTTTGCCCTTAGGCTGAGCTCGGCTGGACAATTCTGGCTTAGACACCACTCACTCACACACTGGTAGAAGGTTAGGTGATGGCTTGGAGAAGGACAGTTGGAGCACCTGGTGGGTGTTCTCCAATAGGCTAGCCCAAGCATGTTCTCACAGTGAAGGCCAGGATGGAAGAGTGGATGAGTTCAATTGCAAAGTATTTTTCATGCCTCACTTCTGTCTTGTTTGTTGACAGCCCTAGGACCAGAGTAAGTCACAGAAGGAATCCCAGAGTCAAAGCAGGAGATGCTGCAAAGAGAAACCACTGAGGCAATCAGTGTGTACCACATGGTCCTAGATGTTTGACCTGAATAGCTGAAGGCACCTTTCCAAAGGTAGGGTGGTGGAGGAATGCACTGGGAAATGTAGGAGTCAGGAATTCTCTTTTGGTTTTTGGATGAGTTTGGGACTTACTGAGGTCCCTAGGAACTGCCCCCATAATGTATGGTGACTTTTCTTTTGGTGATGGTACTGGAGATTAAACCCAGTGTCTTGCTAAGAAACATCACATGTCCCTTTTTCATTTTTTATTTTGAGGTGAGAACTTGCTAAGTCACCAAATTGCCCAGGTTGGCCTAGAACCTGTGATCCTCCTGTCTCAGCCCCTAAGAGCTGACAGATTACAGGTGTGCACCACCGTGCCTAGCTCTTCTTTTTAAATTTTAAGCCAAATTCACCAAGCTGAACCCCAAACCACCAAAGCTTTGAGGGATGATGCCAATGGGCCTGCGTTCAAACAACAAAGTGGCAGAGAGCAGTTCCCACCCACCCCCACAGTGATGGTACCTGTCGTCTGAACAGTTGTGGGTGTTTGTCATCTGACAAACAAGCTCCCCCTGTCTCCAGTGTCCACCATTCTGTCACCACTGCAGAATGAGCTGGAGCCTCCATTTACTCAGAGACGCTCTGATTTTATGCTGATCATTAACAAGAATATTTTCCTCCAGAGATTTATTACATTAATGAGCTCTGAAATTACTCACAGCAATTAAGTATATTGTTTTTAAACTCTTCAGAAATCATCAAAACACATTGGTTGTTTTTCAAAGAAACATAAATAAAGGGTATAGCTCGCTGTCCAAACAAACTCAGCAGCAGGCTACCTTCATGCTGGTTTGGGGAGTTTCTGGTCCCCAGTCTCCAAGGTAGATGTGTGCAGGCTCCATATCCCAGCACAGGGAAACCTTCACTCTCCAGAGAGCAGGATGCTGAGTCTGAGCAGCCAGACCCAAGATGGTCTTGTGTCTGAGACCATTGTGAGGACAGGCTACGGTCCTACAAATTGCCCTCCATTCCCACCCAAGAAGAAGAAGGTGAGCTGAAGACCTCAACATTCCAGTTGAGGCCACCTATTCCCAGCAACCTATTGTCACCATTTCTCCAGTACCCCTCACCTCCCTGGGAAATTTGATATCTCCCTCACACACACACAGACCTATAAGAGACTCTGTCTCCAACCTTCTGTGGCCATAGCGCAACCATGATGAATCTTCAGGTGGGCTGCCAGAAATGCACGTCCTCTTCACCTCTCCTTAGCAAGCCACCATGGTCACACTCTACAGCCATGTCCAAGACCAAGGTGTAAAGGACCTACTCTTCAATACCTAGCTGGCTATACTCAGACACAGCCCTTGACACTCACTAGCTGCCCCATGTAAAGAGTTCATGACATCAGCAGGTATGGACCAGTGTATGGTCTTCTTAAATAAATAGAAAGACATCAGGGTAGATCTCAGAGACCTGCCCACATTCTTTTCATTTTCATGGCTAAGAAAGGGCAACTATCATTAGTGTCCATTTTACAAATAAAGACACAGGCACTGAGAGGGCAAGTGATTTTCCCACATCAACCCTAGCATTGGGGTTTTCCTCTCCAGGTTCTCTGGGCCTGGGGACATCCCAACATGGACCACATATGGGCTTTGGATTGGGTGCTGCCAATGGGAGCCATGGAAGAGGTCAGAGGGTGGAAGGAGAGTCAGAGGGGAAGGCGTTCTTCTGGCTCCTTCCGAGGGATGCCCTCTCCTGGTGCCTGTCCATGGAGCCTTCTGTCTTCAAACTCCAGTTTGTGCCCCCTCAGAGCTCAGGTCTCAGTCCCCACCCACCCCCACTACCACATCATGAACCCCTAAACCTACCTGCTCCTTTGCAAGTGGTCCTTCATCAGACTCTCCTCCACTTGCCCTCATGGAGCTTCAAGTTCACCACCTACTTCATGTGGGGCCCAATCTCCCGCGGTAATGCTTTAACCACTACTCCACACTGCCTGTGTCTTGGGCCCCAGAAAACAAGAATTTTAAACAAGAGGGAAAGTTAAAGTCATTGGAACATTGTTTCACTCCTAAAGGTAAGCGAGACTCAAGAGTTCCTTATGACCTGAGCCCGGCTGGGCTCAGTGCTGTGTGCTGCCTAAAATAGGAAAAGTAGAGGAACACAGCATGATCACCGGCATGGATTCTGATGACCACAGACACTTGCAAAATCCAGTTATTTAAATGCAGCCCAGGACAATCACAGAGGCTCCACTTGGCTCTGCTGCAAGCTCTGTGGCCCAGCAAGGGCATCGCCAGCATGCACAGAGGCCCCATAGCCAGAGCACAAGGCACCTATAAACCTTCACATACAAGGACATTGGCTTATAGCAGAATTCTTCAGGGTCCAAATTCAAATGAGTGTCACTCCAGGCCCAAGATGACCAGAAGAAGCTGGGCTCAGAGCAGAGAAGCCTCCCCACAGCCCCACACCTCAGATCCCCACTCACAGTTGGGGTGGGGGCCTCCTCTGAACTCTCAGGGATGGTGATGTCCCACGTGAGATCACAGGGGAGAGGAAACACGCTGCAGACGACTCCTACTAATGTCTTTGTATCTTTGTTTCCCATCGCAAAGCTGTGGGCTACCTGAGGGCTCCTGTGCATCACCACACGGCACTGCCTCCGACATCTTCAAATACACATAAAACTGCCTTGATGTAAGCTGTGTGTGGCCGCGCACAATGTAAGCCCAGCACTCTGGGAGTGTGAGGCAGGAAGAATGCAAGTTCCAGCCCGGCCTCGGCAATTTAGTGGCTTGACCAGACCTTATCTCAAAACTTTTAGAAAGGGGGGTGGGGAGACTGGGGGGGTAGCTCAACACAAAGGCCCTGGGTTCAATTCCCAGTACTGAAAAAAAAAAGAAAAGAGAGAGAAAAGGAGAGAGAGACTAAGCCTTGATGATTTAGGTGTCTAGCACTGTGAAGGGCCCAAACCAAATCTCTTCTTCATGAAGCTGGGCTATGGGAGCCCTCTCTGGGCTTGGCCTGCACTCGCTAAGATGTCTCTTCCTGCCTCGCCCACCTGGCAGAAACTGCAGGGTGAAGGAAGCTGCAGGAAGACTTTGTACCTCTGGTTTCTCTCCACCCCACCTCCCTAGGTTTGTGGCCTGGGCACACATCCCACTCTCTAGAGACACATGCCAGTGGTTCCAAAATAACAAAGACAATTACAGGTTACTGGGGCTAGAAGGGACATCAAAGACTATCTGGGCCATTTTGCAGCTGGGAAAACCGACATGCATAGTAAGAAGAACTTAGGTCAAAAGACTGGAGGCAAAGCCAGGAAGTCTGACTTCAGCTCAGGGTACCTGCACTGCTGCAGCCCTGCTAGGCCTGTTTGCATTTACTCTTGTTTCTAAATTGTCCCAGAACCCCTAGGCCCCCAGGAGAATGTATCTCGTGGAGGGTCCATACCCTTTGGCCTCTTAGAGCTGGGGGAGGCTCTCTCTAGCACTAGATGCATCCTGGCCCTAAGAATATTTGTGAGGTTAAATGATATTCGATGTTTTTGCCACTATTGCTCCAAGGATAATAGCTTAGGGCTCTTAGCAAGCCCAGGGCTATGCAACATTTGACCTCATTGGTAGGGTAGTGTATGTAAGAGGTGATTGTCATTACAGTATGTCCATAAAAATTAAAACCTTCTAGGCAATTAGTGCCAAGCAGGCACATTCCACCTCCTCCCACTCTCTGCCAAGAATTCTGTGGCAATAAAGTGTAACAGTTTCAATATCCCTTTAGAGTAACATAGAATAAGGTGACCACATTAAAGTAGCATTAAACTGTCCCTCAAAAAATAAACTAACAAAAGAGACAGGACTGGGGATTTCTATAGGTTGCCCCTGAATCCCAGACATGAGAAGAGCTGTTTAGGTAGCTAGCAGGAAGAGGAGGGAGTTATTTCCACTGTTTAAAATGAGACTGTTATATTTTCACAGTATTGCAAAAACTAGGGAGATTGTAATGCCCAATCAGAGCACTCCCGCCAAAAACAGCACAGATCAGCAGATCCTAAACTGACAGAAAAGTCATCTGTGAACAGCAGCAAATGTAGCAAACCAGGAAAAGGAGCTACTGAGGAAAAGAAGGGTTCACTCACCCTGGGCTCAGCTCAGACGTCCCCCCCCAGTTCCTCAGAGGCCACAAAACCCAAGCTGCACTGGTCTCCCTCACCCCCACCCCCATGCCGCCTCCACCTCAAAGCAGGCGTCAGCGCTGAGGTGATCCGTGGATGGTCTTACACAGCTAAAACCAGGTAAGACCAAAGATCAACACGGAGACAGCTCAGTCCCATATGACCAGACCTGGCCAGACCACTATGTCCAACAGAGCCTTTCACTAAGAGGACTTAACTGCGGCACCACAGAGAGACCCCGAGCCACAGCCAGGCTCACGGGCACCATGGTATGACAGAAATAAAACTAAATTATATCACTTGTCATCAAGACAAATCTTCATCTCCGCTCTTCGTTTGAAAAGCACTATATTTAATGAATGAGTACTGAGTCATGACACGTAAATGACTAAAATATAGAAATTATACTGAGGTCAACTAATGTATTTTTGAAACCATCAAATTAAAGGACCCATTCCTGCCTGCCAACAGTGCCACTCCCTGTCACCGTGATCTTCCGCACAGCTGCCAGGAAGCACTGAGGGACAGGAGATGCTTTGGTCAGAGGGAGACCAAGCATCCGTGCTGACTTTTCCATGGGAGTAAAATAGTGGTCACTAAAAGATAGGAAATGTGGTGGGGAAGAAGGTCAGGGAGAGGTTAGATAATTGGTACCAACATACAGTCAGATAAGAGGAATGGAATTATCACACCGTACCCTGCAAGTACATACAGTTAATGTGTGCTAATTAAAATTAAAAATAAGTTAAAAAATAAAAGTAATTCTGCAAGACCAAGATGAAAAAATCTTGCTAACCTTTTTATCTACGTTCTGTGAGGTGGCAGCTCTGTGGCTGCCCTGGACCTCAGGTCCCCAGCGAGGCCAAGCCCATTCCAAAGGAGCATCATTGTGTGGATTTACCACAAAGGAAGGGGTGCTTCAGTTCCTCCTGTGCTTCCGCAAAGGCAGCCCATACCACCTGCACATCAGGAGAATAGCTGTCCTCAACTCCACTGGTCTTCTCTAATTCCTCCCAGAAAATTCAGAAGCCTAAAGGTCTGAGTATGCAACAATCTGAGTGAGAATGGCAAAGAAACAGAAAAGTCTGAGACACTGAGATCCCCCAGGAAAGCTGAGATGAGAAAGCTCTAGGCAGAGGTCCTCCTCCAAGGGTTTGATGCTTTCAGGTTAAAGTGGGCACAGCCTCGTTTTTCCAGATTGCAGCCACTGGCTGTTTGTTTTCTTTTTTTTTTCTTTTTTTTTTTTTTTTTTTTTTTTTTTTTTTTTTTTTTTTTTTTTTTTTTTTTTTTTTTTTTTTTTTTTTTTTTTTTTTTTTTTTTTTTTTTTTGCGGTACTAGGGATCAAACTCAGGACCTTGTGCTTGCCAGGCAACCACTTACTCCACTGAGCTATATCCCCAGCCCTGGCTGTTTGTTTTCAAAGAGCACTGCCTCCACTTCCCTACCCTCAGTCACGATGCTCAGGTTGGATTGACTGCAACTGCAGCACCAAGGCTGGGTGCTCACTGCCACAAATCAATCAACATATGACTTTACCTTGACCCGGAGAGTTAATGACCCCATTCCGGATAAGTAGATGGCAACTGTGTGCACAGAAAAGATCACAGCTATAAGGAACATTCACTCATGGAAGGGGGTCTTAGAGCTGTTGACAGGAGAAGGTTGTATCATGTAGAAGCTGATGATAAAGCCAGTCCCAGTAGGACCCATGGTAACAGTTTTTAATCAGCTGGATCAAACCTTACCTAAATCAGCTCTAACTTGGAATGTTTCTGCTTACAGAGGCCAAAAGAGTTGCTTCTTTAATCCAGTGAGTGTGGGGTGGTTTTCACAACATAGAGTATTTCCAGAACAGGGAGGGTCTACAGTCATGTATCCTAGAGTACAAAGAAACGTTTCAGTCTCCTCCCTCAACACATACAAAGATGTAGACCAGAGTGGTACTACACAAAAACTGATAAGACAGCAAAGAGAGTCAGCAAGAACAGGAAGCCCCCAACTTCCGGGGAACTGCAGATCAGGTTCACAGTTACCGCACGCTATGCTCTTGCCCCAACAAACACATGCACATATCCCCGCCTCCCTTGTTTGTGGCTGACTTCCTTTTCTTATTTATCAAACCACTGAGCTTTTTGTTTCTTTTTGGTACTGGGATTGAGCTCAGGGCCTTTGCACAAACCTATATCTTCAGGCTTTTTAGTTTTTTACTTAAAGACAAAGTCACACTAAAATGCTGAGTTGCCCAGGCTGGGCTCAAATCTGTTCTCTTCCTGCCTCAGCCTCCCAGGGTGCTAACATTCCAAGTGTGCACCACTGTGTCAGGCTGTCTCAGCCTGTAATGTTTGGAAACTACTCATGCTTGAGCAGTTGCTGATTAAGCGCCCCTGGACAACCAGAACCTCTGTGGTTCTACTGGGAGCATGTGAATAGGCCACGTTGAAAACACCTCCCACCTGTGTTCTCCGTAAAGGGACCACACTACTCTGCCTGAATTCGATCACGTACCACGAGGCCTCCACAGTGTCAAAAGGAGACTATAACGGAGAAAAGGCAGATGTAACAGAGCTGCCCAGTGTTCTCAGCGAGGCTGCGGCCCTAGGGCATTAACGCGGGCTTCCAAGCTCTGCAGGGGTGGAAAGGACCTGAAATACCACTTATTCTGACCCTGAACTTACTGTTGAACCTCCTCCCAGTCTCTCCTACAAGTGGCCGTATAGCCTGTGTTGAATGCTTCTGATAATGGGGAACTCACTCCTCACCTATCATTGGTTAGAGATAAAGAGACAGACTAACTATCAATGGTTAGAGATAACATTTCAAAGTTTTCCCTTGGCCTGGGCATATCTGCACATCTAACCCTTGGGAATAATTAGAATTTCTGTCCTCCCCTAGAAGGTTTTCAAGTACAGAAAGCCAGAAATCAGGCTCCCCTGGGTGTACGAAGTCTGTGTCCAATGTTTCCATTCCAATTCTTATATAACCTTGCTCCTGTGTATCTAACCCTGTCCCAATTTGTACTGAGTGCAGTGCTTCCCAGTGTGTTCTGATCTGCTTGGCAGTATAAAGCTCTTGTCCATTAACTCCATGGTTCTTAGCACCATACTTGCCCTAAAGAAGCCACAAGCGTACTGTGGTTAGAAGGACCTCTGGGATTTAGACGAATGAAATTTATCCCTTTTTTTGGACAAAGGTAAGATATGCTCTACTGATGAGAAGTCCATTCTCAAGCTTCCATCAACAATAATAAAGCCCCATTCCTGATTTTATTCCTCTTTCACAATGTTCCCCCTGCCCAGCACCTTGGACTGGTGAGAAAGCACATTACATCTCGGCAGGTTGAGAACATGCCAGCATCCACTAGGGAGGGAGGAGTGTTTCTGGGCTTTGGAAATGAATGTGTAAGTAAAAGTGAAGGCTATCAAATTGAAACTGATCAATGTAGGCCACCCATCGCTAATTGTCACCCAGCTATTTTGCTTCCAGGAGTCACGTGAGAGGTGACAGCCACAGATGTTGATGGGTTCTGACCCAGACTAGAAATCCAGTTTCTAAAAACACGAGAGAGGAAAGAGAGAAAAAGGCAACGAAGTTAGAGGCCCAGCATGCGGAGACGGGAATGGGAATAAGGGGGTGATTCTGACAGCTCAAGCTGAGGAGGAAAATTAGAAAAGAAAGCTGCTCCACCACCATATGTGTCTAGCCGGCTGGGACAGCTATAAGAAATATCGCCCAGCCCGAATCCCTGGCCAGGATTGTGATACATGCCTGCGTAAGGCTATCAATAACCCGGCATGATTAATGCTAATGATTTATGTTAATTTTGCCATAAGCTTTATTTGTGCCCAGTGTTGAACTTAAGGACGTCAAATCATTCCTTAGGAGGTTGTTAGAGATTTTTAAAAGCAAAATCTAAAATATAACACTGACATTCCATATATCATGGCCCCAGCCTCCCCAACATTCTTTGTGCGAGGAAGGTCACCATCCCCCATGTAATTGCCTCTTATCCGGCAATAAGTTCTTGGGTAAGGATTCCACAGCAGAGGAGGGATGACTCCACAGGGGCCCACAGATTCCCTTCTTTTTTGCTGGAGGCAAGAGGTGAGGGGCAGATTTCAGAGCAGCTAAAGAAGCAAATTGCACCTGTATTAGACAGCATCCCTATCACTGGATGCAGCACACAACACCCAAACTTCAAGGAAGTGAGGTTTAACTTGGCTCACAGTTCCAGGGAATTCAGCCCACACATATCTGGGTGGTTCCAAGGCAGAACTGCCATGGTGGGAGGGCGTGGCAGAGCAAAGATGCTTAGTCAGGGCTGCTGGGGACAAACTAGAGAGGAAGGAGCTAGGGACTACAAACAGACCTTGAGGGCAGGCCCCCATGACCCACGCAGACACACCCCCAAGAGTGCTTTACTAGTTCCCTGGGTGTTCCTCAACCCAACCAAGCTGACATATCACAATTAACAGACACAGCATCCCTAGGGAGCAGATAAGTGAGCATTGCTACCTGCTATCTAGAGTCTGCTACATAGCCCAGAGATGGCACACACAGGACAAGCCAGACATGTCTCATTTTAAGTGACTATAGCAGTCACCCCGCTTTAGTAGCTTTAGGCCTCATCCTGTTCAATGAGGAAAGGGGGATTCTCCACACACTTCCTAGGGAAGCAGAGAGGTTCAGACTTTGTTACACCAGTGAACTGCTTTGTCCTCCACATCATCCTGTATTGGTCACATTTGCCATCACTGGGAGAAAATTACCCAACACTTGCAATTTATGATGGAAAGATTTATTTTGGCTTATAGTTTCAGAATATTCAGTCCATTGGATCCAAATAAGAAACATCAGAGTAGAAGGGCCTGGCAGAGGAAAGCTACTCAACTCATCGCTTCTGGGAAGAAGAGAGACAGAGTAAGAAGCGAGAGTGAGGGAGAGCAAGCCCCCAGGTACTCACCTCTTCCAACCGGGCAGCACATTCAGCTATTAACTCATCAAGGGATGAATCCTCTGGTAAGCATAGCTCCATCATCCAACAACCTTCTAAAAGCCCCACCTTTGAACCCATGAGACACTGGGGGAGATTTCGGATGTAAACCATAACGTACCCCAAACACACAGTGCACTACGGGATTCTCCAAGACAGTGCCGGGTAAGCATCCTGTTGCTTTCCCAGGACCAAGCAATGAGGAATGACAGTTGAGGGCTGGTCTGGCTTTCAGCTGTCACCTACCTACTCTGCTCCTGTCCATACCTCAGGTGTTGATCCGAATGGCCCCTTTGTCACCTCCTCTGTTCACTTCCAGGGATCCGTGTCTCCACCCGCTCCCCCGGTAGGCAGTCCAATACAAGGTCCAGGAGACCATAAAATGCAAAAAAAGAGGCAGCTGCGCAGCAACTGAAAGCTCTCAGACAGATTGACACTGAAGCCTCTGAGGCCAACCCAACTCACAGCATAGTACCTGGTGGCATTGAGATAAAGGGTGTGTGCTCCCTGCAGAAGACAGAAGAGACACCATGGAAAAGAAGCACAAATGTCAGTGGCTTGCCCGGTCCCAATCCACTGGGTATGACAACCACCCAGCATCAATGCTGCTCACTTGGAGATTCAAACCACACACAGGTCTGAGATCCTAGCAAATCCAGCCTTGTGCCACTGTCCTGGCTATCTCTTGTGAAGTTCCATCCCTTGCTTCTCTGATCCCTTGCTCCCCTTCCATTCCAGTAGGAATCCTTCAAGGGTCTGCTGAAAGCCCAGGGGACCAAGAGATTTTTCTACTTGCAAAACAGTCACTTTGTGGCAGCTGCTGCCCTGCCTGCAAAATGAGTGCCTTCATGCTGTCCTGATAGGGCCAGAACCAAGCCAGGTCCCTACCAGAAACTCAAGCCATAAGAGAGACAAAGCTTAGGTCCCACCATCGTCCATCCCCTCCCTCAAGCTCTTGCTAGAAATTCATTATCTATGGCTTAACAGCAACCATTGCTATATGGGTTTGTATCCAGAAGGAAATATTCTGTCTGCTCTCCTGGCTTCCTGTGATGGAGCTCCACTAAGCCAGCCTGGTCCGGGCTGTACAGTGAACACCTGTCAAAATGTATGGACCATGCCATTTATCAAATAATCTGCTCCAAGAACAGATAGGCACTATCAGCAATCTGGTATTGATCTGTACAGGCCCCTGCTATTGTTCATCCCTGCATCCCAAATGGCAGCAGGAATTAATGAAAGAAACAAAACAATGCATACCAATCACTCAGCCCCACAACTTCGTTTGCTGCTCTCATTAAGTTGGGCAAAGATCCCCCAGCTGCTCAAAAACTCAGTTGGGAGAGATGGGTCCAGAAGGTCAACTCCTCAGGGGCCAGTAGACCCTCTGTTGTGCTCTCCCTCTTCCCAACCTGCACTGTCCCTACTTATTGAAGCCCCTACTACTTTGGACCCTATGGAAGTGCTATGGTTTGTGTCTGGATGTCCCTCCAAAGACTCATGCAGTTATGGAGGTGGGTTTTTGGAGGTGGCTGAATCTAGAGTTTGTGGTTGGTTCATTGTCTAGTGTTGGGATTAGCAGTGTGAGTCTGCCCCCACCCAGGGGAAAGTAGTCTGCATACAATATAAGGGAGGGAAGAAGGGTTGTGCCTCCCTTTTTGCCTCTTTTACCCTTTTGCTTTTGCTGTCTTCCACCACCATGAATTGCTACCCCTTTGCCATGTGCCACCCTGCCTTGGAGCCAGCTGATTATGGACTGCAACCTCCACACACACTGTGAGCAAAATAAACCTTTCCTTCCTTAATTTTGGGGGCTGAGTATTTTGTTTCAGCAAGGAGAGAAAAGTAAATAACATAGGAAATGACATACTAATGACATGCAAGAATCCCACATGATCTCTCCAATGTCTGGGCAAAAATAACAACATTCCTCTAACAACACTTTGGTGATTGTGTTTAAGTCTCCCTTGCCCAGCCATTCTTCTGCACAGTCAGCAAGGAAAGACTCAGTCTATAGAGGGACATATGTGAAGATGGTACCTGTAGGTTGCCAACAAGAGCCACCACTGGAGGATAGCAGCAGGCCAAATTCTAGCCTGTGCCCTAAAGGCAGGCTCTTCAGATAGACATCTGCCAACATTAATTTCTAGGCCTCCTACTAAACAGTATACTCCTTAACCCTTAATGTGGTGTTCTTCTCTCTCTCTCTCTCTCTCTCTCTCTCTCTCTCTCTCTCTCTCTCTCTCTCTCCTCTCTCTCTCTCTCTCTCTCTCTCTCTCACACACACACACACACACACACACACTCCTGCCTTACCATCACTCTGGCCATACCCAAATGGGCTTTGTGGCTTGACTTACACGGCATTCCTTTAGGCTTCTCCAGTCCTTCCACCCTGAACTGATCTCTTCCTCCCTTGAGCATTCACCATGCTTTACTTGGACTGTAGAAGTAATACACTTTGGGTCGCTTCCATCCTGCAAGACTCAGAAGAAGGGTGTCAGGTAAAACAAGCACATAGTTATGAGTTCTACTTCTGAGATCAGGGGTATAGTTGCAGCCATCTATGTAGCCACAGACAATGCCTAACAAAGGAGAGGGAGGTAGACGGATGGATAATTGGGTGGGGTGGATGTTTGGGTGGATGGATGGATGGATGGATGGATGGATGGATGGATGGAAGAATGGATGGGAGGTGGGTAGATGGGTAGGTAGATGGGTAGCTAGATATGTGGAAGGTGAACAGACAGATGGGTTAATGGGTAAATGGAGGGGTGGGTGAGTAGGTGAATTGTTAAGTGGATGATTGGCTGGGTAGTTCTGAACAAAGTGTAACAAGAACTCAAGAATGCACTAGTATTCCAGCCATGAAACTGTAATGAAGTCATCTTGCTAATACTCAGCACCCTGGGGTTCCTTTTCCTCCCTACATCACAAGAGTATACCCTCATGCTATACCTGGAACTTTCTCAATCTGAGGGTACAACAGGAAACTCAGGTCCAGAAGATGAAGACTTGCTGAATCAGAGAACCACCTCTCAGAAACAGACTTCCTGAAGGGAAAGAAACTTATCCACTGTCTGGGCTGAGCAAGACGGCAGCCCCCAACTCTCGAACAAAAACATCCTAACCCTGTTCCCTGGAAGTTTCAAGACCATGGTGTAACCAAAACCGTCACTCCAGATCAGCTAACTGACTGGATGTAACTGGCACTGACCCACCCAAAGTCCTATCCTCCATGGAAGGGCCACTTTTAAGGTTGCCTTGATGTCTCTGTGGTGGTGGAAAGGGACCACTGTGTCCCCTGTGCTGGGACAGAAAGGTCGTCCCTCTTTGGATACTTCTTTCTCAGGTTGGCAAAAGTCTTGCCCAGGAAAATGCTTAGAAGAGAGCTTTCCAGTCAGCTTGAGGGCTACAAGAAAGGCACATCGACCCTCCCAGAATGTGAAGCAGAGACTCAAAGTGGTGTTGACAGAGGGTTCGTTCAGCTGAGCAGGGCCTCCAGGGAGGCAAGAGACATTGCTAGCCTGCAAAAGCACAGCCAGGGGTCAGGCTGGGCCATCCAGGCATGCGACATGTGGCACATCTTCACCTGTCCAGGCCCCTTGAACATTGCCCTGGGGGTGAGTGCCATGCTCCCTCACTCCTGCCCAGAGACTCCCTGCAGTATCTCCCAGACACATGGTCCCCATGTCACAAGTCTGAGGCTTGTGCGGCCCCTACTTCTGTGTTTAGGTGAGGATGACAAGTGTGGAAGATGAGGGTGGGTGGGCAGGTAGGTGGGGAGGAGAAAGGAAGGAGAAGAAAATCAGCTGTGACAGAACAAATGAAACTTGGCTTCCTCTCCTTAACGGTCTCAGAATTCTGTGGGGAAAGAGGGCACATAAAAACATGTCGTCCAGCAGGGACAAGAGACCAAACCAAAGGTCCCATGTTCACGAGCATGTCTTCCTCAGGAACTTGGGGCATGTGCGGAATATCAGATGAGATTCCCTAAATTCCTCTGCTACGATTCCCGTGTGTCCCCGGGAGGTTTATGCACCTGAAACGTAGAGCCCAGTGTGGTTGTGTTAAGGATGGTGGTACTTCTGAGATGTGGGACTTAATGGTGAGGACACTGAGGTCACTGCCTGTGGAAGGAATGAGGTAGTAATCATGGGCTGCTGAGTTACTTCTCTGAGAGTAAGTTTTTAAAAAAGCAATCCTGACCCTTTTCTACTCTCTGGCTTCCTATCACTACACCACCATACACTCTTGCCGTGACTTGATGTAGACAAAGGGATGCTTTGCCATAGACTAAATCAGTGGGGATACCTGATCTTGAACTTCTGCGCTCCAAAACTGTGAGCTAAATCAACCTCCTTTCTTTGTAAAGCACCAATCCTTAAGTATTTTGTGATAGCAGGTAAAACCAGACCTATATACGCTCCTTTCTGAATTGCCAAATATATCCTGTCCAGTGGTAGCCCATGGACAAAGCAGCATTTGGGGAAAGAATTTTGTCTTCTTAAGTTCCTATTTCCAAATGCTGTTATGACCAGGGATGCTGCCCAGCTACAGTCTAAATGACCTCAGTAAAAGACGATCTTGTGACCTGGGTATGGCAGTGCACACCTGTAATCCCATCGTTCTGGGAGGCAGAGGCAGGAGGATCAGAAGTTTGGCCCCAGCCAGGGCAACTTAGCACCTTAGAAAGATCTTGTCTTAGAAAAAAAATTACAAAGGGCTAGGGATGTAGTTCAGTGCAAAGGCCTTAGGTTCAATCCCCAGTACTACAAAAAGAGAGGTACTATGCTTAAAGGCTGGTCCATTCTCTACACGCTCTAGTGCTACTATTCAGGTAGAAATACAGTACTCTTGAACAGAACAGGCTCTACTGAGACCCTGCCAGACCAGAGTGAAGGACAGGCCTTACCTCATGACTCCTGGCCCATTATAGCAGAACCCAAAAATCTCCAAAAATGTGGTGGGAAAGAGGAATCAAAAGGCAGTAGGAGGCTTCTGGGAAGGTGTGCCATAAAAGGCAAAAGGTGGAGAAAGAAGTGCAGAGTACAGGAAGATGATGACCATTCCCAAGAATCCCACTGAATCTCAAGGAAGCAGGAGTGGGAAAAGTGCCTGCCTAGGCAACAGGCCCTGCAGCAATGTCATCCAGTGTCCTAGTTAGCACTCAATGTGCCAGGCTCCTGATTTGAACACCCACTCTGCACGGCCAGCCCTGATTGCACTGGGAGCTGGGAATGAGGAAGCTGACCCACAGCAATGCTGCCCAGTGTTCCGGAGAAAGCCATTAGGCCTGGTCCCCATGCTGTCATCAGCCACTGAAGGTTGACACCATGCAGAACCCAGAGAGCCAATGGGCACTGCCTGGCTAAGCAGCCACTGACATCACCTTCAGAAACAGAGGATATGGAAATGGGACAGGCTGCTACCAATCTTGGACTCCCCCGGAAATATTGCTGGGCCATGAGCAGCTCAGGACAGAGCACATGGTGAGCTCAGCATTGCATCTCCAAATCACATTTAGCCAGATAAATGTTCAGTAAACACACACACACACACACACACACGCACACGCACACGCACACGCACACACACACACACACACACACACACCACATACCTGTCCCTGTCCCTGTCCCTGTCCCTCTGGCATCCACATATGCCTCTGGGCTGAAGCCATTGTCTCTGAGTCCTCACCCCCTGACACTCTCAGAGTCCATCCCAGTGCACACAAACCTGCTTTTCTAGGTCAGCTCCAAGAAAGCCAACAAAGCAGCAGAATTTGACATCATGGCACCTGAGTGGCAACACTAGACTGTCTCTGGGATGGCTCTGGTGAGCCTGGGAGCCACCAAGCCAGCACATTGCAGTCATCTCTCTGTAGGAGGATATTGCTTTGAAGTAGGTTATATTTGCTGCCCACAGCCTTTCAAATCAACTGGGATGGTTACTCAGTGGGTTCATCTACCAATGTCCCCATCCTGTCCTCCTTTTCATGTAGCCACCATCCTCACCTTGGAAATGAGCTGCCAGGTTGCTGGGCAAACTTGCTCAGGAAAAGCCAATCTCTTGCATCTTCTCTCTCTCTTTCTAACATCCGCAGATCATCAGCATGCACTTCCCTTAGGAAGTAGCCATTGTGGTCAGGTATCTGCTGGTGCGGAGCCTAGGGTGGCATAGTGAGCAAGGAGAAACAATAAAGCAAGCCCTGGTTCCTGCCCTTAAGGATCTCAGAAGCTAGCAGGAAAGGAGAGTCATAAGGCCATATAAACAAGGACAAGTAACTGAGCCATGGGCCCCGCACACCCAACAGCAGCATTGATTTAGAAATATCCAGTGACATTCTCCAAAGTTCTCCTTTCTGAACTTCATATATTTCTTGCTCAGAGCTCACTGAAGCTCTATCATCCTCTTGCAGCTCCCAGTAAAGCCTGGCCCTGGAAAGTCACCATTTGGTGGGATGTTTGCACAGAGCTGGACTCCAGCAGGAAGCACAGGAAGGTACATTCAGGCAGGACTTGTACGATCTTCCAGGGGTACCCTTGTCATGGAAATGGGGACTACTCTAGCAATTAGGACTCTTCACGCTGTTAAATCCCAGATGACCCAAGGCTCATGAAAACCATTCAAGGAAGGCTGGGTAAGAGGAGATCCACACAGTTTCACCCCCATATGGTACACAGCAGCCCAGGCCACATGGCAAGTCCCAGATGTGGGAGAGGGCTAGGAGTACAAAGCAGCCCTCTCTATGGCCCAGCTTAGTATGGTCTCCACAAGTTAGTGTTTTTTTTTGTTTTTGTTTTTGTTTTGCGGTACTGGGGATCAAACTCAGGTCCCTGCGCTTGCTAGGCAGGCACTTATTCCACTGAGCTATATCCCCAGCCCTTAGTTTTTAGTTTAATTAGTCACTATTTCAAATAAGGAGGTTAATCTTGAGTGTCACTTTGATTAGCCTGAGAAATGCTTAGAGGACCAATGAAGCATACTTCTGCATATGTCTTGGTGGGTCACGGTATTATGATCTTGGCCCCTTTCTCTCTGGCTCTTTCCCAGTCTGTGTGTTTCCTGGATGCCATGAGTTGAGCAGTTTTCCTTTGCCAAGCCCTTCAGCCGCAACGTTTCTGCCTCAGAGCCAGCTAACCATGAACTGAACCCTCTGAAACCGAGCCAAAGTAAACGTTTCCTCCTATAAGCTGTGCATGTTGGGTATTTTAGTCACAACAGAAAGCTGACTAATACAAAGGATTTACTTTTCTAAAGTCTATACTAGCACTTCTATATAAATAGTGGAGGACTGGACAATCCTGGGTGCATCTTGCCTGGCCTCTGTCAGCTGGGACTGGGCAGCTGTGGCTTTCTCTAGACCATGTCACAGATGTCAGGCACTGCCTGCCCTATACAGGTGTCTTGGCTGTAGATGAAGGCACAATAAGGAGGGTTGTTAGGCTCACTAGGGCAATACTTCACCATAGCAATTCCCAGTCCTGGCAATGCTGAAATTATGTGACCTTGGAGAATTAATTCTGTTTCCATAATACAATACTGGGCAATCATTAGGTCACTTTGAAGCCAGTTGAACATACTCAAAGAATAAAAATTTCAGATTGGTAAGGTGACTTCTCTGTGAGTCCTTTCAAAATAAAACAAACATCCTTGCAGGGTGTGGTGGTGCACACCTGTAATCCCAACGTTCTGGGAGGCTGAGTCAGGAGAATGGCAAGTTTGAGACCAAACTGGGAAACTTAGCCACTTTCAAAACCCTGTATCAAAATAAAGAAGGGCTGGAGATGCAGCTCAACACAAAGGCCCTGGGTTCAGTCTCTAGTAGTAAAGGGGGGGAAAAGATCCCAGCTCCCCTGGTCTTAAATGCAAAAGATCTCTCACAGGCAGCTGTTTCCAAGAGGCAAGCAGGCTTGCTTTGAATGCAAAGAGGGGTCGTGATTGACTGCGGAGATCCCGTAAACAAAGAGGGTTAAAACAATAAAGCTAGGCTTCCTGTCTGCCCTTTGCACACTAACAGCCGCTGTTTGCTCGGGCTTCCACATGAGTAACAGGGGCGCGCTGATTTCTATTACACAGAACATTAATAAGAGGAAGCAGTGACCCTCGATTGCCGAGAACCAGGTAAATGACGGGGAGGGAAAGGGGCCGAGAAATGGTAGGCATTTTACACGGCACGACTTGAAGGGAAATGCATTGACTATAAAGATGACGGGTGTTGTAGCACTGAGGAAAAAAACATAATTTTTCATTGATGTACGGCAGCGGGGCTGGAAGGAACACAAATACTACAGTAGATCCATTAACTGCATGACAAGAAACAGTGTTCACATCCACTCACTAAACTGTTTTTGATTCTTTAGTACCAACATGCAGAATGATCCTTACATTATGTTGCCAGGGAAAAACCTTAAAATGCATTTATTTCATAATGTAACTTTCTTGTATTATCATAATAGAGCCATAACGGTTGCTGCAAACACTATGGGGGTCTTAAAAAACACCTAAGTACAGTTATTAAATTGGAAATTTTTTTAAAGGGTGAAACTCAGGCGTGTCTACAAAAGTAAGGCTGCTCTTGGGGACAGAGAGAGTGGCCGGTGACGTCTTATCTTCAGCCTCTCTTTCTGTCCTCCCAGCTCCAGACTGTCTGTGCTGCCAGTCCTAGCCAGAAAGGACTAGCGGGAAGAGGCAGGCAGAAGACAGGAAGTCATGCAGATCTAGTTGCTCCATGAGAAGTGTGATTTGTACCAAGATGTGACAGTCACCACTACCAGCCTTACTTTCAGCTTCTCCACTCCACCCTTCCCTCTGTCATCTTCTCTTCTTCACCTACCTCGGACCAGGGCTCGTGTATCCCATGTACACAACGGGGACAAAAACGGCTATTTGTGGAAAGTCCCCAGCGCAGTGCCTGGGTATATGCAGAGTAGTAAATAGATGAATGTGAGCGGCACAGTGTTTATGTGTCTCCCTCACGGTGGTGCTCTGAACCCACACTCAGTGATGTTATCATAGTTGGGCTTGGAAAGAACCATTCCCAGGCTAGAACCCTGATTCTACTGTATTCTCAGACCCTTAAAACTGGTAGTTATTATTATCATGATCCTAACCAAGGCACCTTATCTCAGCACTAACCTCGGTGTGAGGAGTGAGCACGCCCTAGGACCTGGCAGGCAGTCAGCAAGAACAATCTGGAAAACTCCAGTTGAAGTGGGAACAAAGCGTGAGCTGGCAGAGGAAGCAAACAATGAAGGCTTCTTAGAGGAGGCAGCACTATGAGACCTGGGATTTAACAGCAGTGAAGGTGGCAAAGGCCCCATGGCAAAATGAGCACTTGGACTGAGCTGGTGGGTGTAGGTGGCAAGTTAGATTTGTCTGGGCAGCTGGTCCATCTGGTTCTGAGCTGGAGGGAGGAAGGCTGGTGAGGTCAGGAGAGCCTGATTCTGAACCCAGCTCCTGAGCCTCCTCAAGTGCATCCAGGGCAGATTGGGAAAGGCAGGTGGGATGGAAAGGAAGGCAGAGAAGTAACCTTGCAACCCAACTCCCTTGAACAGCTGGGTGGTGATGGGGACCGGTAATGAGACGGAGGACCATGGGGAGGTATGACCACTACAGACAGTGCTGGGGGGGCCACTGCAGGTACTGCTGATCTTTCCACTGAAGGAGCAAAAACACAGAGGGATTGAAACAGCACTAAGAACTCACCTCAGAGCAGTGTCGGAGTGCCCATTCTGTACCAACTATGTCCATCAAGCGTCCCCACCCAGGGAAAGGGTATATCCATGTTACACAGAGAATGAGACCAAGGCTCAGAGACAGCAAAATAAGTCATCTCAGATACACAGCTGGTTAGCAGAGCTTGGCTCCAAACCCAGACCTTGCCAACTCCAAAGCACGTTCTCTTTACTAAGATTGTCTTTAAATCTGACGAAAGAAAACCTCTAGACAAAGTTAAGACAGTTCACCTGAACAAAGGATGAATCTCAGACTTCTAGCATTCAGAGTCAGAAGCAGTTTCGAGAACTACACTGGAACAGAGGTGATATTAATAGGCGGGCAAAGAAGCTGAAAGAAAAAGAAGAAACTAAGAATGAAAAGTAGACTGCTCATTTCAAAGTCACTTGCTTTTTAAGGGTTAAAGCAAAAGCAACTTCCTTATAATGCTGGCCAAACCTGGCCTACTCAGAGAGTTGGCTGCTGGCTCTGCCTCCTGGAGGTCAGATAAACAGCTGAGCTCCAGTGTGGTGGGGCGGGACTTTAGCACAAGTGACTCCATTTTGATTTAGACTGTTGGGGCCCAATCCAGCATCTCGGTCCAAATTGTTAAATTTCATTTAACAACACTCAGCTTCTCTATCAATAACAAGGAAAGACTTGATAACCAGGGTGGGAACTGTGAACTTCACAGTCCAGCAGGACCAAGGATGACTTCACCACAGATGGGCCATTTGGGAAAAAAAAAAAAAAACTAAAATGCATCGCTTATCCATACTTAACACTGCTATTTAAGAAAGAATTCAAGATTGAAATGTGGCAAAATAAAACCAAAAAACCTCAAATAAAAATTAGATGAACATTTTTATAGTCTTGGGATGAAGCTGGACTTGCAAAATATTCTGAAGTCACACCTACTGCCCAAACTATCCCCATCATCTGCTCCTCCCTTTAGCTGAAAACAGCTTGGTCGGCAACACTCCTTTACTAAGATGCAGATTCGCTCTGAGAAGGGGATCACTTTTTATAGAAGTAGCCTATGGGCTTTCTTTCTAACACAGAAGCACCCAGGAGAAGAGATGGCCCTTCGACAAGAGCCCATGCCATAGCTTTGATTGGGATATGGAGACAGGAGCTGGGAAGAAGTTATCCTTGTACACCCAAAGAAGAAGGGCAGGTAAAGTGCCCTACATGGTTTCCATGCTGTAAAGAATTTCCCTGCAGCCCTCCACATGTGCATCCCAGCCCTTGGAGCCAAGGCAGTTGAATGGAAATTCTGCACATCTGCAGAGCTCTGCAGTGGTCTCTCAGTCCACTAGACCCCACGCTTTATGTGGTGACATGAAATTAAGAATACAGATGGACTACATGTCTAGGTTTGGTGTTCAGTGACAAAGAAAAGGGTCAGACACCCTGGAATTCTACAGACAACGGGATTCTTTCCTTTTTTAGGCATTGGGATTGAACCCAGGGCCTTAGCACTGAGCTACACCATTAGCCCTTTTTTAATTTTTATTTTGAGGCAGGGTTTCACTAAGCTATTAATTTGCTCAAGCTGGGCTCATACTTGTGACCCTCTGGCCTCAGCCTCCCAGAATGCTGGGATTATAGGTATATGCCACCATGCCTGGTGAAAAGTTAATTCTGAAGCCACTCCACGTGCCAGATCCTCTGTTTTCATAGAAGTGACCTGTCACTGATACTTCTCCACATCTTAGTAGTCAGGTCACCTAGCTTGGTACAAAAGAGGATCATAAGAGGAGTTGGATGATGCAGGTAAAAATATTCCTTCTCTTCTTAACTGCTCTGGGTCGCCTTTTAGGCTTTGACAAAGACGAGGACTTCTGTGGCCAGATGCAGTTCCTATTTCTATTGGCTGCCTGCAAGGAGAAGCAGAAACCTAATTACCAGTATGCATTTTTTAAAAAAGAAAATACCGTGTTCCCTGTCCCTGTTCATATTTTTTGCTCTTGCTTTAATTTTTGAGTAAAAAGGTTTGTACTAGTGTGTATACATACATATATGTGTGTGTGTGTGTGTGTATGAGAGAGACATATATAAGAAATATGATGTATATCATATATGTGATATATATGATATATAGATATGATGTAAATATCAGATGCATCCAACATCTGACAATTTTCCAATAATAATCCAATTATCAGATGCATTCAGGAGTTGGATCAAAGTTGGAGGTCAGTCATCCCACATTGTTACTTGTCCAGAAGTGGCTGTAAATTCTCTACAAAAAGCAAGATCCCTTGCTCCCAGGGGCAGAAGGGTCACTAGAAGCAAATCAGGGAGACATGGCTTTATTTAATTGAGAACTAAATATCTCTGAGACTGTTTTTCTCTCTCCCAAGGAAGGTCACTTTGCTGTACCAGCATATCACCACCTCCTTGGTGATTCTGCCCCCTGATAAGACCCAGATTTCCTTTCTGTATTACCAATTCCCTCTTCCTAACCACTGGAACCCAATCTGCCAAGCCAATATTTGGATTTCTGACATCATTCTCCACACCCCTGAGCCAATCTCGCCTCCTCTCCCCCTCAGTCAGGTACTCAGAGGCCCCACTCATTAGCCAGAGTCACAGAGACTCACATGGTATTAAGATGGCAATATCATCTTATTGGCTATTAACACAAATGTGCCAATAAACATAGTGCATAAAAATTATACATATTCCCTCGGAGTCCATAATCCCGAACTGATACAGCATCATGCAAAACACACTTCCTAAAAGTAGTGCTTAAAGTCATGATGTACAAATTGAATTTTAAATAAATTTCCTGAAACATCACCAGTGGTTCTAGCCACATTAGCTGTACACATTTGCTAAAAATAAAGCGCAGAATGGGCCTGCCCACCCCAACCCCAAAAGGATGGGATGGGTGAGCATTTATATGCCTTGTCCTCAAGTTGTTTCTGAGATAGGCTCACTACACAGGCATTCGGGGGCACTTGTTACAGCAGCCCAGGCTCTCTCCTTGAGGGTTTCTCCTAATTATCAGTGATCATCAGGTTCCAAAAGTCAGCTTGTCTTCACCTCAGTCTCCATCAGAGAAGAGATGCTAATTGCATTATCACCTTGCCAACACACTCTGAAATGATGCCCTGATCATTAGCACCCTACCAGGGAGCCAATCAGAGCGGGCCCAAATTCAGAATGAGCCAGTAGTGTCCTCCCTAAGCCCATGCGTGTGTCAACACTAAAAACACCAAAGAAAAATGGCTGTTTGGGATGCTGAAGACCAGAACTACCCTCAATAACCCCATAAAGTCCCGCACTGATTCGACTGTGGGATCCAGTGCCAACAAACACACACAGGGACACGTGTACCAAAAAAAAACCAGTAGAAAACTAAAAGTTCCTCCATCACTGAGCTATATCTCCAACCCTTTTAACTTTTAGGTATTAAATTGCCCAAACAGGATTTGTGACTCTCCTGCCTCAGCTTAGGAGTGCAGGCATGTGATAGAATGCCCCGTTTGAAGCCTTGTTATATTTTTTACCAACCCTCTGCCTCCCTGATCAAGCCAATCACCCAGTGAAAGAAAGAATCAAAGTGAGCCAGGGCAGAGAGCCCCTGGGTTCAATATCCAATACTGAAAGAAAAAAGAAATGGAAGAAAGTGAAGTCCAATCATGTAATTGTGTTTTGTTTAATGAAAAACTACTCTATGAATGTTATCATAGGTAATAAGTACTTATGGTTACTTACACATTCTTTTCAGCAAAGATTGAGATCAAAAACAATTTGCTTGTTCCACTTACAGTCTTAAATGCACAGAGCACTGCTGTGGTTTCCCTACCAGTGTTCCTCCGTCTGACTCCCCAGGTAGGGCCTTTTTAGACTGAAATAAGACCTAGCTATCAAAATCCTCCCAATTCTTCAAGGCCTGGCTCCAACCCCATCCCTCTGTGTCTTTTTTCTCAGCCCCATTAGAAGAGAGAAGATTAACTATGAACCGTTGATATCTTTATGCTGTAAAGAGCTCTTTCAAGGACTCAATCCTTGGGAAAAAAAATGGCCAAATCATCAAACACTTCTTAGGAGAAGAAATATACATATACCAGAGACATGAAAATGTATTCAACCTCAGTCATAAAAGAAATCTCAATTTCAAATATTTTTATCTGTAAAGCAGGAAGCTTTGTGAAGACATCCCTCATTGGGGATTTGATACTGTCACTGGCCCACACAGTCAGCAGCGCCAACCTTCTGTAGGGGGCAAATTTTTGCAAAATAATTGGGCCACACACTCTCTAGGACTTCCTCTTCTACGAGTTCCCCTTAAGTAAATAACCAGAGGGGCCCCCAGTGACATATATTAAAGGGTGTTTGTCACAACTTCACCAATACCATCCAAAAAATTAGGAACTCAATGTTTACCATGAAGGAAATGATTCAGCAAAATGGTGTATTCATAAAAGGCAATTGTGTGAATTCTTAAAATTAAAAAAAAAAATTGTGGAGGCCATCAAGGACAAGAGAAGTGTTTGCAATATATTAGGGGAAGGAAAGACAGGATATAAAACAACTATCTGTGTAGTAGAATCTCAATTTTGAGAAAATAATAATACATCTAAATGTCCATGAGCCTGTAAAGAAATACATAAAAAATTTAACAATGTTTATCTCTGGATGGTGGGATTATGGGCAGTTTTTATTTTCTTCTTGAAACTTGCCTATATTTTTGAATGTTGAAAAATAAATGTGTGTTCCTCCTCTCTTCAGAAAGTAATGTTTTGTTTTAGTTCTTTACATGCTCTGAACCCCCACAGCACTTGCTGTCAGAATAACTTACCTCAGGCTGCACGTCACCCCTCCTCTGCATGAACTGGGTCTGCCTTCTCCTGGCTGAGCTTGCCCCACTCTTTACCCAAGGCCTGTGGGCTCGGGTCCTTATTTTAGATGTTTTCTCCCAAATACCTCCAATATGACCATTTCTTTTGTACCAACAAATCCCAGACAGATGCCATGCCTCCCCTGAGGAACTGGACACCAGAGATAGAGAAGGGGGAGAGCAGCAAGGAAGAGATGGGAGAAGTTCTCCTTGATCCTGCGGGGAGCTTGGGGATAGAAGACTCTATTTGGGCACATGTTTAACTTGCAGGAATTTCTTGACAAGCACATGTGAAGAGAGTGATAGGGTCTTGCCGTCGCCTACTGCCCCGACGGTGAGCCTTTCCCTTGGGTGGCCTGGAAAAGAAGACTGGTGTCTGCTTATCTCTCAATCAGGGTGTGATCTAGTTGAGTCTGGAATGATCCTCACAGGCCCATGTGTTGAAGGCTCAGTCCTAGTGGGGAGAGGTGGAGCCTTTAAAAGCTAGTGCTTAGTGCAAGGTTGTGAGGTCATTAGGGACTGTTCTTGATAGGAACTGCAGAACCAGTCTTCTCCCTTTCATTCCCCCGTGAGACGATTGATTCTGCTTCACTACATACCCACTCACATTGTGATGGACTGCCTTACCCATAAAGCAACATGGCCAGATAGTCATGGACTGATCCCTCCAAACCTATGAGTCAAATAAACATTTCCTCTTTTTAAGTTGATTATCTTAGGTATCAGGGTATCACCTCTTCCCATAGCCCTGTTGGCCTGATCACATCATCAAAATCCAGCGTGATTCCAGTGATGAGCAGAGAGATTACAATCTGAAAATGAGGTGAAATAAGCCATGCTAGATACCTTCCCAACAGGCCTGCAAGGGAATCGTGGATTTTTCCTACTCTTTCCTTACATTGCATACTGACTTTGGATGCCACTTGAGCCCCATGAGAATGTGTCATATTGTTCCATCCTAGAGTGGTCACTTTCCCATCCCACCTGATCACTAGGAAGCTGGAAGAACTCCAGATGCCACATCCCTCCCTCACACCCTTCCTCATGCTCCTCCCCTGGCCAGCCAGGGAAGGCTAGCTTTCCTGGATGATAACATAGCCCTGCACCAAACAGAAGCATCCTTCTCCATCACAGCCAGCCTCAGTCTAGATAGGAGGCACCATGGAAAGAAAGGAGAGAAAAGCCTCCTTCTGACATTTTCACTGACTCTTCCCACACTGACCTCACTTCTGTGGATTGAAGGCCAAATGCATGTGCAAAATACTCCCATTGTCTTTTCCACAAACAGCTTTTAAAATTGTCATTTTATGCATTACTGTACTCCTAGCACTGGGGGAGGCTGAGGCAGGGGCATTGCAAGTTTGAGCCCAGCCTGAGCAAGTTAGTGACTTAGCGAGACCACTTCCAAATAAAACATAAAAAGCACTGGTGATATAGCTCAGCATGACATCCCTGTGTTCAATCCCCAGAACTACAAAAACAAAATCATTTCAGCTAACTGTTGTTCCCACATGGGCATAGGCTCTGGCCCTGGCTAGTTTGGTCGGAAGAACCATCTCTTAGCCTGAAAATTTCCAAAGAGATTGATTCAAGCAGAACAAACAGCAGGTCCTGAAAGACCACCTTTCACCATCGCCAGTGGAGTCAAATGTCCCCACCAGAAAACTAGGAGGTAATAAATCACCTCCACTAGCTCATAGTCCCTACCAGCACCGCTTCTCCTCTGTCTTAGCCCAGGAGCAACAGCCCTTCCTGCCCATGGAAGCTGCCCTTGGAATGCTCCCATCAGCACCCGAAGTGAGAAAGTAAGTTTCCCTCTTATCTGGCCAGTTTCTAACTCAATGCCTCTATCTTTCCACTTGCTCCACCAACAGGGTCAGGCTGTCAACCGGCCTCAACTGCAGTTAGCCTGTCATGACAAGGAGCCTGGAAACAAATTAAATGAGGCAGGGAGGCCATGCCGTGATCATTCCATTATGTCTCCTCTACTTCCCTTCCACATGTGACCCACGCCATCACTTTCAGAAGGTGAAGTATAATATTGAATCAACACTTCATCTCAGGCAGTGTCGCAGAGGAGGAGCAAAGCAGCAGCTGGTACCCTCGCCCGATCCCTTTATTTGCTGAGGACAGACCTCCCCAGCAGACAGCCCAGAGGGGTGGGGGGAGGATGAATTGTGAGGAACCGTGACCCTGTTTCAGGTAAGCTTCTGATTTACAGTTCATTGTGCTTTCTAACGAATAATTTTTATATAATAATTCCAGCAGTAAGCACGAAACCTTCTTCTCGGGAATGCAATTAAGGGAAAAATTAGCAATAAATTGTTTTCAGTACTTAACCCGGCTCTAAATTTATGGTTGCTGGAATTTATTGTTTCAGAGGCCTGAAAAATGGCTATTAATTTTATCCCATTGCCTGTCATTCACCCTCAAAACTGAAATGTAAATAAGGAAGAGTCCCCAAGCCTTGTGTTTTCCTGCTTATTCCAAACCTCAAACCTAACCCCCCCCAAACAGTGTGTGCTGAAGCCTCTCAGACCTCAGAAGCAGAGGGAGAAGCTGCTTTTCCTGCCCACGTGAGTGTCCCCTTTTCTTCTGCTCCCCAGTTGCCGGCAGCCCCCGGAGCTACCCCCTGTGCGGGGATGTGCATTACAGAGTAAGTGTAAATGAGAAAACACTACGTTAGGCTCTGACGGCCTGTGCTGGATGTATCCGTTTGCCCTATAAATAAGCGCTGATCACCTCCATTTTATTGAACTCATTTTCCAGGCAAGCAAAGACCACAAGATTCCTCTGTACATTTTCTCTTTACACCCTCTAGTACTGCTACTAGTGTCAACACGGACAGATTTATAGCCCATTCATTCATGGGAACAAAAACCCTGCCACGCCTGGTCATGGGACATGCAATAGCAGTTAGTTCAAAAGATAACAACTGCAATCCCTCACCTCTCCACTCAACACTACCGAGCCAGTACTACTTTGGAGGTAATAAATGCTTCTCCTTTGTGTGCTTTGAGTCCTAATCCAGGAATAACTGTGGTGGGCCTCACTCTAGGGCCCGCTTCTCTGGGAAACACCTTCTCCCCCAAACTTAACTCCAGCCCCTTTCCTGCCAGGCAAGAGGGCAGGGAGGGGCTTAAGAGCCCCTCATGCAACCGAAGAAATCCAGGTCTCTTCCACCCAGTCTGCTGCGCATGGGCTCTGACTGGTTTGCTTTGCAGCTCCAGCGATCACGTGAGGTTGAAAAGCTGGCTCCCTTCTAGCGCATGGCAGTGTGAGCGCACGCTTTGTTCCCATGCAGCAGATGACCCTGAGCCCCAGCTTGTTTGCACTTTTCTTCCACTGTCCTGTCTCCAGCTGTAAAGGAGCCCATACTCAGGACCCACACAGTCTTAGCAGCCTCACATAGCCAAATGACTCCAGGACAAAGTGTGTGAGTTTGATGGAGACTCTCAGGAGGGCTGGCTCTTAGCTTGCAAACGGATCGGAAATACAGGTGGTGCATCTGCCCTGTCCTCATGAAAAGAGGTAGCTGGTGTGACTAGTTTACCCCCGTCCTCCGAGCATGGAATATGCCAGACACAGAGCAAGCACACACATGTGTGAGTTGAATGAATCAATGCGTTAAAAAAAAAAAAAGCCAATGACCAGGAAAGAAACAGAACTGAAGCTCAGAGCAGGGAAATATTTGGTCAAGTGAGCAATGAAGTGGCTAAGAATTATGCCTCATTTCAAAGCTAAGTTGCACCATGGATAATCCTCAGTCTACTCATCTGGAAAAACAAGAGTATTAACTATATTCAGGGTATCATTGATAGAATTAAATATGGTTCTTCCTCCATACCTATAGGGATTAGCCTCTACAAACACCAAAGTCCTTAAACACTCAAGACTATTATATAACATGGCACAGTACATGCATAAAAGCTATGCATAGCTCCCAAACTAGAAATCAGCTGTAGAATACCTGTAATACTTCAAGGCTATGTAAATGCTAAGCAGATAGTTGTTTAGGAAAAAATGGCAAGGAAATAAAGGCATGTTCAATACTGACACAATTTTTAAAATATGTTTGATCCAGAGGTTAATTGAATCCAGAGATACAGAACTCACAGCCGGAGAGGGCCGATTAGATTCATTGATTGATTGATTGATTTCTTACTTTAAAGCTTAACACAGTACTAACAAAACACTATATTTTATTAAATCATTTAGTGTAGTTGTAGAACTGAGAGATTCACAGAAGGAATTTTAAGAAAGCTCAAGAGAAAACAAGGCCATGGAGGATGAGATGTGCCGAAGCCTGTCACACTGGACACAGACACCTGCCCCCATCCGATCCATGCTTTGTGGTCTGTATCCTTTGGCATACCTGGGTGCTGTCATTCTAATGCTTTCATGATTAAATAACAAAAAGGCTAATAACACAAGATGCAGTAGCTACCTCCTTAACTTCTGCCGCCCTAGACTGTGGGTCACTTCCTAGGGTCCAGGTGGAAGAAGGGCGTGAGGGTAGTGCAGGTTCAAGTCAGGCATTTGAGATAGAAGTTGAGCGCCCCTAGGCTGGAGCAAGTGCTAGAGAGAAAAGCCGAAGTCGAACTCCTCATGAAAACGACAAATGCAGTGGGGGGGGGGAAAGAGGCTGTGAAATGCATAGAAAATGACACTGGGCATCAATTGCTGTAAGTACATTCCTTGCTAATCAATCAGCTTTTATTGTGACGCCTCTAGCTCAGCTCATAAGGCCGGAAAGCAGCTTCGGCAGCAGTTTAAAATGTTTCCAGTTTAATAATCCCTGCTAATTGAAAGCGGCTCAGAAACAGTGGGAAGGTGGGGGCCAGGGGCACGCCAGCCCAGTTTATGGCAACAGAGCTGTTCCTCTGGGGAATAAAATACCCTTTGATGCTGGAGGGGAAACCTGGTTCGCCATCCCCAAACCACTAATTCCTACAACTGTCTGCTTTGGTACTGGAACCTTTACTTCTTATGTTTTAATTGTGGGACGTTAGAGCAGCAGAATTGCTGTGAAACCTGTTTTTATCTGTGGAAAATTAACCACCCCCTGCTGCAGAGACTGGATTTTTTTTTTCTTTGACAGAGAATTACATTCATTTTTATAATTGTTCTTTCCTTTCAAATCACCTAATATGACAAATGCTGGCCGACATTATAGTTCACCTGCTAAAGAGTGTCTTTATGAATTGAGGCTGCAGTGCTTTAATGGAGAAATTGCCTGATTTAAGTAAATCATGTCACCTTCACCCTTGCAATCATATTTGTTGCAGACGTCTGCTGACCTAACCTGCAGAGCAAAAACAAAAACACATTTACATTTCCAGGCTGAGATATTTGGTTCAAATGATGTACAAATAGGTCATAATGAAAAGTAATTTTAGCACAAGGCAAAGGTACGATTTAAGCATACTTTTGACAGGTTTTACACATACATAATTATTCGGTATTATAATTTAAACAGGTAAAAGACAGATTTCTAGCACAAAAGCCTCAGTCCTGGTTTCTCGGGCTTCCCAGGCAGAGCTGCAAACCGGGATATAAATACAGCAAAAGGACATCATCTGCCTGATGTGCTAAGAATCAGCTGCAGTGTCCTACGCCCCCTTGCATTACACAAACCCTACGGGATGCATCCGGCACAAAGGTTTGTTTCTGTGGGTCTCTGTTCATACTAAGTCTCTCTGGCTAATTTTTAAATGGCATCATAAGTAAAAGAAGAAAAAAATATAGATTAGACCCTAAGTTCACTCAAGAATGGTCTGTTGGGCAGCTTCCCATCACTGTGACCAAAGTACCTGAGGCAAACAAATTAAAAGAAGAAAAGATCTAGTTTGGCTCATATTTTCAGAGGCTTCTATCCACGGCCCCTTGACCCTGTGCTTTGGGTCTGTGGACACCCTGGAGAGTGTGGCAGAGGAGGTATGTTCACTTTATGACCTCTGGGAAGCAAAGACAAAGAGGGAAGGAGGAAAAAGGAGTGGGCTGGGGATATAGCTCAGTGGAATAAGCGCCTGCCTAGCAAGTGCAGGGTCCTGAGTTCGATCCCCAGTACCGCCAAAAAAAAAAAAAAAAGAAAGTAATTTAAAGAAGGAAAAAGGAGTTAAATTCCCTTAAATATCCCCTTCAAGGGCTCACCCACACCCCACCAATGACCTAACTTCCACTTGTGAGGCCCCATGTCCTAAAGATTCCAATAGCACTACAGGCTGGCCACAAAGTCTTTAACACATTGCTTCTGGATGATATTTACCATCCAAACCATAAGACTCCTAAGATTTTGTAGAGTACTGAAATGGGAGTTCTCCTCCAATCCCAAGATTCTCTGTCTAAAACAAAGTGCTACCTGCTCCTTTCTCCAAAACTTATGTGCAAAAATCATTATTGAGACTGTTAAAAAAATTTAAGAGCCTTGACACATATGCCAGATAGCAAATTTTCCTCCCCAGAGAACTTATGCTTATTCACTCTTTCTTTTATCCAACAAACATCCCACACTCACTGATTTAAAGCAACTATTCCTCAAGAGCCTGATATATTCAGTGGCACAGAGCCTCGGAGACACAGGGATCACTTGGTCTTGATGTTGTGCAAAGGGATTTACTCCTTTGTCATAACAAGAACTAGCTTTCCAGAGATGCAGAGCAGCAGATACAAGCACTGGGGCCAAGGTTCTCCCAAAGCCATGTTTCTCACCTAGGTCAAGCCCCTCCACTTCTGCCCTGGATGAAACCAATCATTCCCTCACATGTAGGCTATCAGTAAATTTTACTTGAATTAATAAATGGAAATGACCAATGTTTAGGGAAATTCTAAAAGGCCAACAAATGTGGAAATGTAGGGAAGATTTTCCCTAAATGAAGATGAACACATGTCACAGGAAGCAGATACTCCTGTCACTGAAAACTAGACCTTGGTCCTTCTTGAACCTGATTTTATTGAGTAAACATTTATTCAATCTCTTTTCAAGGTGGGAGTAGGGAGAGAGGTTGTCTTCATTCTCCCCCCTGCTCCTTCTGGACACCATGAAGGATTCCAAATGAGAAAAATATAATCACACACTTCGCTTCCCTCTGACACCAACTGGGCCTTCTCTAAGTGCCATAAATCTAGAAGCTGCAGTTCTTAACATTTAGTTCCCTTAGTAATAAGAAAATGACAAAGTTACACATAAATTTACTTGGTAAATATTTAAGTATTGCCTGAATAAACTACCTTTCTGTGAAGCTGATTTTCTAATAAACTAAAGTAGTTTATCCACACAGCACCATAAAGTTATGAGGCACTTCTTATCGTATGATAAACAATATGGCCTCAAGTTTGTAGCCAACAACTTTAAAATATGATGCACAGTTCAATCTCAAAATTCCTTCTACCACCCAGAAACTTGGAAGTTTTTTCCTTCTCTTTCTCTCTGGTCTACATCTCCTTCTCCTTCTTTTTTCCTTCACTCTCATTCTCTCTCCCTCTCTCCCTCTCTCTCTCTCTCTCTCTCTCTCTCTCTCCCTCCCTCCCTCCCTCCCTCTGTTATTTTCATGTAAAAACTTCTGGGATATTTACATTTTGCCCTCAGCAGAGGTCTGTGATCAGAGAATTATATTTCTTTCTACTAAAAAATATTATCTTGGGAAAATGGCTCTATTACCACAATGTCTATTAGCGATGAATCTTCATTTACAATCATGTAAGGGGTGGGCTGTGTGGACCAAGAGTGAGAAAGGCCCACAAGTCACACATTCTCTGGCATTCGTGGTAGAGTAGGTGATACAGAGCAGCAGTGCTTTGTCCCTGATCCCAGCCAGGATGCCTTGTCCCAAGCAAAGCCTTGGATTGCCTCCACTTTCTTTGGGCTAGAGAGAAGGCATAGTCTCCAGAAAGCAGCTCCCTAGTCATAGTGGCAGGAAGAGAGGGACAACACTCACTTCTATAATGATCATAGCATGTGTCCACCCATACACCCACCATAGGAGACACCTCTTTTGTCAATGATTCCAGTGGGCTATGAGCCACTCCTTTGGTCATCACAGCCACTCAAAGAACCAACTTTATATGATTTGGCAAAACTCACTGAATTCTCTGTGGCCAAGATTCTAAACAGATTCCCTGAATTCACCCTGAAAATACAGATAAAAGAGAAGCTGTCAGAGGGAGGTGAGGAAAGCAATAAAGTGGCACCAGAGACTAAGGACTCAAGTAAGAGCACCTTCACTTGAAAGGCCTCAAACATAAACAGAATGAGTTCCTAATAACTAAATCTGGGACATACTGAGCAAGAAAACTATCAATGATAATGGGTTGTAACCTCTAGAATAAAGCATAGACCCATGAGTCCACACTGAAAGACAAAAATAATTGAATGAATAAATAAATATGGGAGAAGGACATCTGTCCCTTACTGTAGAATTTCCATTAATAAACAGGAATAATGGAAATGGAAAAGTCACAAATCAACAGACGCCATGGGAATAATCATTGCAGACAAGACTCAGTGGAAGATGCTAAAATTAATGGGCAAAGGTGTAATAAGAAATAAGTGATCTGCATAGCCTTGAAGTACCTCTCCATGTGATGCTTACTGAGTACAAAGGGAAAAGCATAACATTACAGTGGAGAGGCTGATAGACAACTCCTTAACCAAGTGATCAAACTTAACACCATATACACATATAAACAGACACACGCACCTCCTGATAAAATATGCAAGACACTAAAATATAATGAGTTCCAGTCTGAACTGCATAACGAGCCCCTGGCTCAAAGAAACAAAATGAAATGATCTTTTTTCCCTTAAAAATTTCTGCTACTTATAAAACATAATTAGGTTATGATTACATGAGTAACAGTGTAACTTAAAGACAACACCACCTATGTTGGCGCCATAATTATATATCATATAAATAATACTCAAAATGATATACTTTGAGCATAAGATTATTCCGGCAGGCCTTTCTGCAAATTCATTTCTTAAAGTCACTGAAACTCTTATTTTTAGCGAGTTCATTAAAGAGAATGGAACATTATATCAAAAAAATCAATCAATATACATACCAATTAATACATCAATCAGTCTTGGCAAATACACAATTGGAAATAATATTTTATTATTTAAATTTGAGAATGATTTCTCTGTTTATGCAACTCTTACTTGAGCTTTTAGTGTTTTATAGGCTGTAACAAAATTGGGAGATGTTTCTGATAAACTATTTCAAGATACAAATTTTAGTGCCTCTAGAAATGATGATACTCATGGAATAATTTTTCTAAAAAGATTTAACTCTTTATTGGAATATTTTGTTAAGTCTGGATTTAATTTTCAATGTAAATTTGCACAATGGCATCTTAATGTTTTCTCTGACATTCCCTGTAACTTGTGGGGGCCATGCAAGAAGCTGGAAGTGGCTTCATGATTTGGGTATAATTCAAAATGTCTTTCATGCATTCTGTCCCTGGCTCTTCAATTACAAGGAAAAAATTAATTTTAAAATTGACTTCCTCAATAATAATTGGTTCATCTGAAGCGTCACATGAAAAAAGCGTTCTTTTCCACCAAACATGACTATCCTTGAAACTAACCCTGTTAATATTTGCTTTGCAATATGATAGTAGTTTTCAAAACCAGAGATTCTAAACTTTGTGAAGGTTCTAGTAACTCCTTGAGAGATTTCGTGATGTCCATATATACACTTTTATTTCATAATAACGTACAAAGTTTGCTCTCTGAGCAACAGCAGCTCCTGCACTAGTGCTCACATCAAAGTTAATATCTATGCAGACATCAGAGGAGCAGTTCCAGGGATAGGTAGAAAAAGCTGGCCGCCTACATCAGATCCCAGTGCTGTTTCTTTGGGCTGCTGCCAAAAACACTGCTGTTTCTGTCCCTCCTGGTGCCATGACAACCTTGAGGCCAGTTCCTGGTCACACTGCTACCTAGAGAGACTCCTCTAATCCTGCACAGGTTCAATTGTCCCATACAATTTCACTTATAAAGCAAAAGTTTAATGGTAAATTTACCAAGCATTTCCCCAAATTCCAAGACTATTCACATGCCCAGCAGTCACAAGCTGCACGCCCTGCATGTAGATTGAGCCTGTGGGAGTTCTATACATGAGAGCATTCTACCGAATGTTTTGTTCTGTACCTTACTATCCCTCAACACAAACCTTGAAGCACTGCCCAAGTTAGTTACAGGTTACATACAGAACTGACTCATCCTTTCATTTGGCTGCTTAGTATTTGGTAGGAGGATGAATATTGTTTATTTTTTCTTAAGTTTTACTTTTTACTGAGACATAATAAGCACACATATTTACGTGGCACAGTGTGATATATCTTTGTGGTGAGAACATTCAAAATACTTCTTCTAGCATTCCTAAAATATAACCTACATTGTTGTTAACTATAATTAGCCTACCATGACAGTTCAGCTGGATTGTCAACTTTATTGGCTTTAGAACCACCTCGGGAATGAGCAATGCGTGCTTCTGCACATACCTGGGTGGGCCATGGAGGTGGATACCATACCTGGTGCCTGTTCTCTTCCTCTCTGGCATTGCTCCCCTGTTCTGCTTCCCAGCCACCACGAACTAGGGCGCTGTGTACTGCCTTGCCCTTTCTCCACAATATTCTTGACGTTGTACTGGCCAATCGTGGACTTAAACCATGAGCAAAATCATCCTTCCTTCTTTTGCCTGTGTACGTCAGATATCAAAAAAACTCACCAATACAGCACCAGAACTTATTCTTCTAATTTAACTATTGCATGTCCCTACCACCTTCTCCCTTCCATTCTCCATTTCTATGAAATCAGCTTTTTCAGATTCTTCAGATTCTTTCAGATTCTTCTTTTCAGATTCTTACCACGTAAGTAAGAACACATAGTACTTGTCTCTCTGTGCTTGGCTGACTTTACTCAGGGTAATTTCCTCTAAACCCATTCATGTTTCCCCATGGAAAGACTTCGTTCTTTTATAGCTGAATAGGATTCCCTGTGAACACCACATCTTTCTTTACCCACCCAACCGTTGATGGGCACACGGATTGATTTCATATCTTGGTAATTGTGGAGGATGCTACAATAAACGCAAAAGTATAGCTATGTATTTAGCATACTGGTTGCATTTTCTTTGTCTCTGTACCCATAGTGGGATTGCTAGGTCATAGGGAAGTTTTATTTTTAATTTCTGTGAGGGAGTTTCATACTTCTCTCCAGAATGGCTGCACTAGTTTACCTTCCCATAATAGCATGTATGGGTTGTTTTTATTTTTTTCTTGGCATCTTTGTTTCCAAATCTTTACACAATATACATTACAAACAATTCTGTAGTCAACATCCTTATATATTTGAAGCTACTGCTTCTCTGGGATAGTTGCCAAGAACTGGAAGTGCTATTTTTTAAAAAATTAAAAATGTCTAACTTTTACTGAATTGTTACTATGTATCAAGTAGTATCCTATGGGTTCATGTACATGTATCATCTAATGCTCTTACCAGAACTATAGAGACTATTTAATCCCTATTTTATGAATAAGAAACATAAGAATCAAAGAAGCTAGGTAGATTGCTCAGGATATGTTCAGCTAGTAAATATAAAATCAGAATTTTTATATCAGGTAGTTTGATTTCAGACCTTGCATTCCGAACTACTGTGCCACTCTGCCTCCCTGCTCTTTGTATTGATGAATCAGTTGGCCTTTCTGAATTGAGAACCCTATATTTGTCATTAAGTGTATAGCAAGAAACTGGATGTTGTCTATCTCTCAGTTGTCCCAACAATTCTATGAAGTTGAAATGTTCCTCCTCATATATCAGAGAGGAAACTGAAGCTTGGAAACTTGACTAGTTCCCACTGCTAGCAAACACCAGAGCTATGACCAATCTCAAAGACCCTCTACTAACCTTATAATGAGGTTGTGCTGTCTGAGGATGTTCACTGCACCATGTCCTGGGCTCAGAAGGCAAATCTTCCCAGCCAGATGTCGGAGTAAGACAGCAGCACCTGGGACACCCTTCCCAGCCAAGTCCGGCCTGTAGTCATTTGTCTCCATCAGCCAGTGTTTCTCCACACCTTCAGATCCCTTTTCTTACAGAGAACACCCCCAGTTCCACAGAACCTGGGTGCAGGTTCATCTTTGACATTTGTCAGGTACTAGTTCCTCCCAACCTAAGGTCAAGGTTGAACTGAATATGGTCTTTGAAAGAGCCATGTTGCTTTGACGATGCACAACTGAAAAATGTGTGTGTGTGTGTGTGTGTGTGTACAGTCAGCCCTTCATGAGTTCACTAATGTGGAGTCAGTCACAAGCTCAAAGTACTCAGATAAAAAAAATTATTCCAGAAATTTCCAAAAAGCAAAACTTGAACTTTCCAGGTAGAGTGTACGATCCCAAATCTATGCAAATGAAGAGAAGTGCATGTACTGTATCAGGTATTATAAGTAATCTACAAATGACTTAAAGTCTCTCTGATAAAAATGTCTGTAGGTTAAAAAAATGTCTATAGGTTATCAGCTAATACTATGCCATTCCATATAAGAGACTCGAACATCTACAGATTCAATGTGCAAGGGTTCCTGGAATCAATTTAGGCATAACAAGGGACAGTTGTGTACATACATACATACATACATACAGCAGTTTCCTGTGCTCCAAAACAAAACAAACTTGATATTTTCACCTTGGCACCCCACTACACTAGTATTCCAAACATGAACTTTAGACACAAGAGAGAGGGAATAAAAGCTTTGGCTTGCATCTATTTGCCTCTGATCCATGCAGAAGAAGTAATGAAGACATAGTAAATTTGTGGTACGAAAAGGAAGATGGCAGTCTTTCATTCTCTGTGGAGAATCACCCTCAGGACAGGAAATTCTCTGCTACAGTCTTTAAACTTAGTTTTCTTCTTCCACTATCACAACACAATAAATACACACATATGCTGAAAGACTAAACGCAGCTATCCTTCTGACACCACAGCAAATAGAGTAAAGACATTATTCTCATTAACTTGGGGCCACTGCGGCAAACAAGAAACAAGACAATTCTTAACACACGGGGAGTCCATGCCTAGGGAACCTCTGGCTGTAGCTCCTAGAAGCTAATTTGGCAAAAGAAAACTCTGGTAAATCTAAATTTCCTCTCTTCTTGTTGGGCCTGAAAGGTTTCAACAGGAGCTCTCTTGAGTTGCCCTATTAGATAATCCTCTGATATCCTCCATACGGGAAAGAAAAAAAGAGAGAAGTCAAAAGACACGTGGAAGTATTTAGCCATTCAAGATACACACATAAATCTGAGCAATTAGAGCGAGTGTCACATTATATGGCAGAGTTAGCGCAAGAAAGAGGAGAACAAAGATGATCTGGATGTTCCTCGGGAGCATTTCCACTCTGAAGCTATGAAAAAGAAACCTCTGAAGAGATTGGTTTGGGGTAGGAGAGACATGACTGACATATTTTTAAATGGAGAATTAAAAGACAAGCTCAAGAGATATTACCAGGACTCAAAGATAAATGAAAATGAGAAAGAAATATGAAACAGAGGGCACTTATCCTGGATATAAACGTAGTTTGAAAGGAAAGACAGGAAGAGTGGATATTTCAGTACAGATAGATAATATGTAGTGATCAGATCAGGGTGATTAAGGTCTCCATCTCCTTATCATTACTTTGTGTCTGGATCCTTTGAGTTCTTCTCTTCTAGCTGTTCACAAAATATATACCTCATAAATTGCACAATTATTATGAGTTCATAAAAAATTTTGAATGTGTAAGGGTATGCAAATGCTAGCTCTCCTGATTTGATCATTCGCAGTATATAAATATATCAAATGATCACACTCTGCCTATAAATATATACAATTAAAATAACAATAACTGACAAAAATTCGTTCAAAGAAAAGTGGGGAAGTAATAAAAATGAAAGTAGGGACTGGAAGTGTGGCTCAGGGACAGAGTACTTGTCTGGAACGCGTGTATCCCTGGGTTCCACGCCCAGCGCTGCAATAACAGTGACGACAATAATGATGATTCTTAGGGTACATGAATGCAGAAATCATCAAGACAGAAAAGATGCCAAGAAACGGAATCCTTAATCAAAAGAAATTAACGTAAAGTATGCTTACTTTTATATGAAAAGAAAAAAGTCCTGTAAGTAACATCTAAGTGCAACATGGAAATGAACTAAATGTTTCTATTAAAAGACAGTTTGGGTCAAAAATAAAATCCAGCTTCATGCTTGTTCCAAAAAGTCTAAAAGATTCATTTATGCATACATTCATTCAGCAAATAAATACTGAGTTTTTTCTACGTGCCAAATAAAGTGATGGACAAACATTTAAAAGGCAAACACAAAAATAAATCAGATGACAATATTAATATTTAACAAGCTGGAGTTTGAAGCAAAATGGTCAATGTGAATATTTTCCTTCTTAATCTTTACCAGATATAGAAAGCAAAGCTAGGGTCTGTCCAACATCATTAATAAACTTGACTATTTGTACATATATAAAATACATATAACAGTCATATACTCAAAGGTCCAATATTGTATTTGAACAAAATAGATTTGCAAATTTTATTAATAAACTTGATATCCAGATATGCATTTATATATCTCAAAACTTATACCCAAAAGTCTAATATGATAAACATTAACTTTATCAGTGGTTATTTAAACTCAGATTGTAACTAATTAAAATTAAATGAAGTGAAAAGTCAGTCCCTGGGTCTCACTATGTTGCATGTGTCTAGCAGATGTGATGCCAGCCAGTACAGGTATATAATATTTCTTGTTTTTAGTTTAAAGAGAAAAGAACAAAGCAAAATAACAGAAGCAAAGACAAAAACAACACAAAAAGTATAAAAGCAAAACAAAATCTCAAAACAAGATGATAGGAAATGAGCAATGGCTGTTGTATGACTTATTGTTATCTTCAAAGTAGTTGCTCAGATTACCAGATGTAGGTATGCAAGATTGATCAAACAATTTAACATTAACTGCTCCTTTCAATAAACCAATAGAAATTGGTAGTACAATTATCTTAGATATCGTGTGTGTGTGTGTGTGTGTGTGTGTGTGTGTGTATTTCCCTTCCTTCTTTCCTTCTTCTCTTCTTTCCCTCATCCCAGTGTTCTTTCCTAGTAAACAGTTTCTTTCCCTTTTGAAATATCTATTGTACCTTTCAGTTTTATTTACTCTTTCAGGTTCTTACAATAGGGAGACAATATGATGTTTACACATGTGAGTCTGATTGATTTCACTTATGAATACGGTTGCTAGTTGCATGCATTTACCTATACAAGCCTCGAGTTTATCCTTCTTTATAGCTGAGTAATATTCCATTGTATTAAAAATCATCACATTGTTCTTACCCACTCCTTGGTTGATGGGCATTTGTGTTGTTTCCAAAATTTTGCTATAACAAATTGTGATGCTATAAACATAGGTGCACATATGTCGCTGTGGCACGATGTTTTTAATTATTCTGGGAAAATACCCAGAAAGGGAATAGCTGGGTTAAATGGGATCTCTAATCTTAATTTTTTTAAGAATCTCCAGACTGATTTCCAAAGTGGTTGCACCAGTCTCCATTGCCACCAACAGTGGAGAAGGGTTCCTTTTTCCCCACAGCACCTCAAGCATTTGCTGTTGGTTGATTTCTTGATGGTAGCCATTCTTACAGGGTGAGATGAAATCTCAGTGTTGTTTTGACCAATGATGTTGAACATTTTTTCATGTATTTATTTTCCATTTGTATTTCTTCATCTGAGAAGTATATATTATCTCAGATGCCTATTTTTTGAATTGGGTCTTTGAATTTGGGGGAGGCCTGGATTTTTTCAATTCTTTATGTGTTCTAGAAAGAAGTCCTTTGTCTGAGGGACAGTTAGCTAAAATGTTCTTCCACTCTGTGCGTTGTCTTTTCACTCTATTGGTGATTTCTTTTGAAGTACAAAAGCTTTTTAATAGGATGAGATTCCAGTTGTTGATTCTTGTACTTCCCGTGCAGTTGGGCAGTTAAGGTAAATAATATTTCTATCATTGCAAAAAGTTCTGTTGGACAGTGCTGCATCTAGAATGCAGCTCTTGAAATACTACATAGCATTTACAAAATTTTCCTGTAATATAATATGCACAAAAGACAGGTAAACTTTTTAAAAATTTAATTGAGATTAATAATTAAAATCACAATCTTAGCACAAGACGTACACATAGGTATTGTGTTTTTGCTTCTAGGTGCTCTCAGCATATAGAACTGAGAAATATGTGTATGTGTACATGTACGCATACTCGCTCACACACACACACACACACACACACACACACATTACACAAGCATCAGTACTTATTTCTGTAGCTATAGGTGATAGGTAGGTAGCCAGACAAACACATAGCTATTAAAAACCATGGGTTCATCTGACACCTTGGATTCTAATCCAGCATTCTTAGTCTTCTTTCCTTTCCATATTTCCTCAGCAATGAGAAACTCAGTTGCATTATCCTCAATATAAGTATTCATTTGTTCAGTCTTAGAACACACAGAAGACAGGTTCAGAGTTGTAACCTATTATCATTACAAGAAGGAAACCAACCGGAAGCAACACCAACTAGGGATCACTTTATGTTCATGGCTGGTTGGTTGGTTGGTTGGTTGTAGGCAGAACCCCTGTCAGAAATAACTGAGCTTGGCAAGGAAATTTTCAAATGAACCTGAGACATACTTCTGTGCCAGAAAATAGGGAAGTGTACAGACTCGTCAGGACATGTCAAAGGGAAAACCAGACTGAAGAGAACTCAATTGCCAAATCTAGGATAAGATTTATGTCAAAATATTTTTATGTAATGATATTAATGGATTACAATCCATTGAATAAATGAAGAGTCCATGATGCCATAGTGATATAAATTAATAAGTGATTTTTATTTAAAGGGGTAAGGGAAAGGCTCTCCTGCATCATAGAATGCTGATTGATAATGCAGAGTGGACAATGGAGTGTGAAAATCATCTGTGTATAATAAAACTAGTGGGAAAAATGTAAATAAAGAATATTTACACAGTGTGAAAGTATCTCCCCACAAATTACTTATTAGTTATAAAGAATAAAACAGCAACTTTAAGTGGAAGAATATTATGGTTTAAATCTAAAATGTCTCCCCAAAGCCTCATCTGTTTAGAGATAGGGTTTTCAACAAGAAATTTAGTCCACTGATGAATTCCTAATTTACTAATATCATTAGGAGGTGATAGACATTAGGAAGTGGGACTTAGGTGGAGGGAGTGGGTCATGGAAGGTGTGACCTTCAGAATTGTATCTGCTCCCTGGCCCCTTCATCCTCATCCTGGATGCCATGAGGTGAGCAGATTTGCTCTGCCAGACTCTCTCACCACGATGAACTTGCTGCTCCCTTCAGGCCCACAGCAACAGCACCAGCCAACTGTGGATTGTGAGATTATCTCACAATGAGTTGATATATAGGCCAGGAACACCCTAGACTGTTAAGCAGAGCTTAATGGGCAACTCTGATGTAAACTCGGAAGATCAAAATGTAGAAAGTAACGACAGCACTCATGAGCTCTCAGATAGAAATGACTGTATTAGTAATTAGACTTGAGGACACTCATGATACAACCTGCCAAAAAAAATCTGTTTCTATTTTGTCCATGCCCACAAACTTTGTGGGAAACTGAGTTTAAATATGATGGACTAACTAATCTAGCAGAGGAGATTTCAAGGCAACCCATCATTCAGATGGTGGCAAAGGTACTGCTGGCTGCTTTTAGTCAGATGTTCAATGAAAATCAAAACCAAAAAGCAAAGCAAAAAGACTTGAAACATTTGCAGTTTGGCCAGAGAAAAAAAGTGCATTTAAAGTTGAGACCAAAGAGGTTGTGGTTTCTGAAGCAATTAGTAACATTAAAAAGAATCAGAGAGAGAAATAGCATGAACCTAGGTCTTGGTTACTTTTCTCTTGTTGCTATGACAAAATACCCAATGCCCAAAAATAAGGAAGGAAAGGTTTATTTAGCTTACAGTGTGCGGAGGCTTCAGTCTATAATCAGCTGGCTCCAAGGCAGGCTGGTAGGGCATAGAGGCAACACTTCAAGGCAGCACAAGACAGAAAAAGCGGAAGGAGCAAAATGGTGGGGGCAGGAGAAGCCAGTCTCTTTTCCTTCCTTGTAGTGTATATCTGCTATCCACCCACACCATCTCAGTGCCCTCCTCTTGCACAGGCTCATGAATACAAAGTAAGTACCCTGGCTCCCTGCTGAGTTACATAGTTTACTTTCTAAATTTCTCAAGTTGACACAGTAAACAACATCCTAGAGCAGGAAGGGCATGTCCTATTCACATCAGGATGTAGAACTGCTGAGTTATTTAGTTAAGCTTCTAGACTCAAGTTGATACTATATATTAACTATAACAACAAAGAAGGGAGACTATTAGGGAAGAGGACCAGAGAGAGGGAGAAGGGAGAGTAAAACGAGATGGGAGGGATAGAAAGAATCGAAGAATGTTACAGACATGTATGAAAATGCCACAGTGTAATCCAATATTCACTCTAATATGCACTAAATAAAAAGAAATCAAGTACTTTTCACCAGGACCAGAAGAAAGATGCCTTGAAGGCATCATAGAAATCAATAAGATCTCACCCACTGGGTCAAAGCTCAAGGTATAAACTTTCACTTGAAAAGAGAGCTGCTGGACCCCCTCTCCAGCAGAGCTACCTAGGGAATTAGTTCCCCAGGACTCATTCCACCATTCTGAGCCAGCCAAGCACAAAGAAGCTGCTGCAACCGTGGTCTAAGTGGACCCAGCTATTGCTCAGTCTGGTAGCAGACCTTGACTTCATCCATATAATTCTGGCTTTTCAGGCATGCAGAAGGCAGGAGTTACAGGGTCATAGACATTTTCACCTGGATTTCAAAAGAAGATCTGGGAGCCCAAGCAATGTGATAGGGTCAGAGTCCCTACAGGAGCTCTAGGGGAACAGTACATAAAGGTGTGAGAATGGAGACGCCAGAAAGTTAGAGATACCGGAAACATAGAGTGTCTGCCAATAAAAGCTGTGGGCGATGAGCAGAGCCAGCCCCAGAGGGCTGCAACCAGAAAGACCATAGCAACAAGGCTGCCCAAGCACTCTGAAGCTCACATCATACCACCACTTGCCCCAGATGCCAGACATGGAGTTACAGAACTTAATGTCTGCCCTTTAGGTCTTGATCTTGCTTTGGTCAGATTTCTTTCTATGTACTTACTCCTTTCTTTTTTGAATGGGAATGTTGATTCCACATGTGCCTCACCAGCATATGTTGGAAGTATATAACTTACTTTGTTATATTTACAGGGTCTCATATATAATAGTTTGCCCTGTGTCTCAGAGGAGACATTAGCTTTGGACTTTTGAAAGTTCTAGAACTGCTGATATCTGGTGCCTCTTGGAGATGGACTAAACACATTTTGTACGGTGAGAGGTCGGTGAGTCTTCTGGGGATTGGGGGAAGAACGTGATAGTTTAAATCTCAAATGTACTTCCAGAAGTTTCCTGTATGCAGAGTTAGGGCTTTTGGAAGGTGATTGTATCCTGAGTGCACTAATTTGATCAGTGAATTAATGAGATCATAATCTGATGACATTGTTGGGAGGTGACAGGAACAGGAGGCAGGGCCTGAGTGAAGGGTGTGGACCCTGGAGGGAGCAACCCTGAGGACTATATCTGGTCTTTGGTCACTTGCTCTCTGGGTTTGTTCACCTCTCTCTGCTTCCTAGCTGTCATGCCTTCCCACCATGATGTTCTGCCCTACCTTGGGCTCACAGCAATACAACCATGGACTGAAACCTCTAAAACCATGAGCCAGAGAAACCTTTTCTCTTTAAACTATTATTCTGTGGTATTTTGTCCCCAATATGAAATACAACTACTAGTGTAGCTAATGCAATGCACTAGTGTACACTAAATATTAGTATATGTATACCAACTGAGAGAGAAGCAGAAGAAAACAGAGCAAATTTTAAAATTCTAAAAGATACGTAGCACTTCCTTAAAATATTCTTGTCACTTTTATGTAACATTGAAATAATAGCAAATAAAGTTACCAAAACCTTGACTTTTTAGAAGTTGAATTATTTAAAAAAAAAAAAAAGTTCAAGAATGAGGATTTTTTCAAACAAACAAATGTCTTTCAAGTCTTTTCAAGGAAAAAAGAGTTGCACAACAGAAAATAGAAATGATCGCTGTTGTGGGAATGGTGTTATCTTTATAAAAGCACATGACTCGGGCTGGGGTGTTGTTCAGAAGTAGAGCATGTGCGCTGGGTCTGATTTGCAGCACAGAAAAGGGAAAACCTCCATAACATCTCTAAAACTGAATTCTAGACTTCATTCTGATGTCACCAATTTTCCCACTAATGTCTTTCTTTGTGCTGAAGTTTTATTCAAGAAGACATATTTCAGGTAGTTATGAAGGCCCCTTCAACCCCTCCTGTCCACCATAGTCTCTTAGCCTTCCCTTCTTGTCATCACTTTGACAGCTGAGGTGAGGGCTGGCTGGGTACCATATTATAGAGAGCATCCCTCATTTTCACCCAAGTGGTTTTTAAAATCTTGTTAAGATTTGTAAACTTCTTAGAAATATATAAGTTATTAAAACTGCCACCAAAAGAAATATTAAAACTTTAAAAAGAATGAAAACAAGAACCAGAAAAGAACTGAGAAAACTGTTGATGGATTTCTTCCAAACACAAGTCACTGGATTGAAGTTTTAAGGGCAGTTTCTTCCAAACACAGGAATCCTGAAGGCACTAGAGTATTCCCATGCCAGTTAAGTGATGTCAGAGGAAAGCGAAACTTGGAGATTCTCCCAGTCCTTGCTTGGAGCAAGCAAAAATCTGAACACCAAAACTTCCACAATATAACAAAGAAATCTTAAACCTATGTACCAGTCCCATTTATGAATACAGATGTGAACAACTTAAGTAAGATATTATAACTCAGATCCAATAAGATCAAGATTTTCTTGCCAAAATGCAAAGGTACCTCATATAATTCATCTCTGTGGAAAGTCAAAAAACAACCACAGAGCCACTGTGATGGGACTGAGAGGCACAATATGAATTCTTCCTGATGAAACTCAATAAATTTACAATTGGAGTATCTGATCTTAAAACAAAATAGCTGCTTCAAACCACAGGCACCATGACACGTGGCTGGAAAACTAGCACCATCTCCCTTCCCATCAGCAGTGGGACAGGGGTGCCCATCATCACACACAGCATTCTGTCTGTCCTAGGCAGTGCAGTAAAACAAGGGCAAAAATAAAATCTATGACTTTTGGAAAGGCAGAAGCACATGTTTCACTATTTCTCATTGGTTGTTGACCTGGGAAATATGAAAGAATCAACCAGAAAAAAAAAAAGTTGAAACAAGAGCATATTTTTTAATTTTTTTATGCTTTTGTAGCCAGTCGCAGTGGGACGTAACTATAATCTCAACTATTTGGGAGGTTGATGCTGGAGGATGGCCATTTCAAGCTCAGGCTGGATAATTTAATGACAGTGACATGCTGTCTCAAAATAAAGAGTAAAAAAGGCTGAGGGTGTATCACAGTGCAAAGATGCTGGCTTCAGTCTCCAATACCATGAATAAAGAAAGAAAGAAAAAAAGAAAGAGAGAGAGAGAGAGAGGAGGAAGGAAGGAAGGAAGAAACTTTCTTATATGTAAAAATGAACAGTGAAAACTAACCACAATTAATAATGGGAAACAAGATCCACAAAAACAATTCTGAATACATAGAATAAACTAAACAACAAAATAAAGGACTTCTACTAGTGAAATAAACTGATTCTTCAAAGAAGGAGCAGATAGAAGGAAAGATATATCATGTTTTGATATTAAAGGCTACAGTTTTTCAATCAATTTATAATGTGATTTCAAACAAAATTCTTATAAAATTGCTCATAAAATTTTTGAAAAACAGCGAGGCACAACAGCATATGCCTATAATGCCAGCTACTCAGAAGACTAAGACAGGAGGATCACAAGTTCATAACTCACCTGGGCAATTTAACAAGAGTCTCTTTCAAAATAAAAATAAAAAATGGCCTGAGATGTAGCTCAGTGATACGATCCCAAGTATCATCAAAAACTGTTTTTTAAAAAACAAAACATGAATTAGAAGAGCCTTCCCTATGACAAACTAAAATAAATTATGGAATTAATAGTGTTTGCATAGTATGAAACTGGTCCAGAAAAAAAGGCATGAAAAAGAAATCTATCTAAGAGGAAATAAAAATGATCAATGAACATACTAATGGTATGTCTAGACCAATAGTTACCAAAGAAATATAACTCACTACAAAATAAACTTTTTGGCATTCATATGAGCAAAGATTGGAAAGGATGCTAAAACAGTTGTTGATAAAGAACTAGGAAATTGTGCAACTTTATACACTTTGAATACAAGGGCAAACTTCTATAACATTTTTGGTAAGCAATTTGGAAATATGGAAGATAAACTTTAAAATGCCAACTATGACTCAGAAATTTTATGCTTAAAATTAGTAGCAACTTCTGGGAAGATGGCGACCAGGTGAGCAGCAAAGAGGAATCCTCCCAAAGAGGGATCTCTAGCTCGAGACAGGCTTGGCGCATGTGGGTGCCGGGTCCACGGCTGTGAAATTCCAACTGAACGTGTTGCTCTGCACTACCCGAGCCTCAGCAGGACAGCTCAATTTGCCGCTGCAAGGAGCAGGCGGGCCCGGAGAGCTGGGCGGCCGAGGCACTCGGCGCAGGGCACAGGGGGCAGCTCGACCAAGTCCGCGCAACCCGAGGGCACCACGGCAGGACGGTCCCTCCCATCTCCCGACCCTGCGTGGCTCCCCAGTGGCTGCAGCCAGAAATTGGCTTTTTGGCGGCTGCGGAGCGGGACAGACTCAGAGCCCGCGCTCCTTGGGCAGACTGTGCTAATCCGGGTTGCAGACCGGAGTCCTGCTCAGGTCCCAGTCCCTGCAGCTGGTGCCCTCCTCGGCCTGAGGGTAGGCACTGCGGCAGCTGCGGTCGGCGGCTCCTGTGAGAGTGCTGGGAGACGGAGAAGCGCCAGGAGCAGCAGATCGTGGGCAGGGCACGAGATATTGGCACTTTGGAGCTCTTCTGCCTACACAGATTCCGGAATGGGTGAGCCGATTGCGTGCTGCAGCGAGATCTCTGAGTCGGGGAGAAGCTCAACCCAGGGAGATACACCTGAGCGACACTCCTGCCTGCACGATCCCAGGGACGGGTGAGTTGTTTGGGCACCCCAGCCGGATTTCTGAGTCAGGGAGAAGCTCCGCCCAGCGAGGGACATCCGAGCAGCCATACTGACTGCACGGACCCTGGGACGAGAAAGCTGAGTGGGCACCCCGACCAGATTTCTGAGTGGGGGAGGAGCTCCACCCAGGGAGGAACACCTGAGTGGCCCCCCGCCTGCATGGTCCCCGGGGTGGCGAGCTGTTTATGCACCCCAGCCAGGTCTCTGGGTAGGGAGTAGCTTGGCCCACAAAACAGCATATGAGAAGCCTACTGAGCAGAACTCTCAGCAGAAAGCTTAAGGGACATTCTCCCGAAGAGAAGGAGTCACTGGAGCAGCCTTTGCAACAGACCTTTGCCTGGTGAACTGCCTGGGTAATTTATAGCTCAATATTTTGAATCTGATACCCAAAAATGGGAAGACAGAAGAACAAAACGCAGTCTCAGAACTCAACCCCACCCAGAACAAGTCCTGGATGCGAGGATACAGGGGAACTAGGAAGCCACATACCTGGAAGTTCTGAAAAGATTGCATCCGAAATAAAGAAACAACTCCATCAGGCCATAGAAGAGCTTAAAGCAGAAATAAGCCACATACTCACAATAATCTCTCAGACAAAAAATGAACTGAAAACTATAATGGAAGAAATGTTCCGTACACATAAAGAAGAAATAGATAAAAGAATAGAAGAAAATAAGGAACAAATGGAAATGTTACAAGAGCAATTTAGGAATGAATTACCACGAATGAAACAGGTCCGAAGAGATTGCCAGGAATTGAAAACTTCCATTGAAATCTTGCAAAACCGCTTAAATGAAACCGAAGATACAATTTCAGACCTTGAAGACAGCATGGCAGCTTATGAGCGTGAAAGGAAGGATCTCATAAAATCATCAAAGACCCAAGAAAAATCAATCCAACAGCTGCAAGATGAGGCAAAACGAAATAATATTCGAGTAATAGGAGTCAGTGAAACAGCAGGAGACAAAACAAATGATATAAAAAGAATATTTGCTGAAATAATAGCAGAAAATTTCCCAAACAAGGTAAAAGATACTGAAGTACAGTTAATCGAGGCATATAGAATCCCAACGACCCAAAACCCAAAGAAAACCACACACAGACATATAATAGTCAAGATCACAGACATCCAGCAAAAGAACACAATATTAAAAGCTGCTAGAGAAAAGAAACAGATCACATACAAAGGAAAGCCCATCAGAATCACAGCAGACTTCTCAACGGAAACCATGAAATTAAGAAGAACTTGGAGTGAGGTATTACAGATTCTGAGACAAAACAGCTTCCAACCCAGACTGATGTATCCTGCAAAACTATCCTTCAAATTCAATGCAGAAATAAAACATTTCCATGACAAAGAACAACTGAAGAACTTCATAAGTGCCAAACCAGCATTGCGAGAAGCACTAAAAGATATTCTAGACAGAGAAAAAATGACCACAATCTCAAGAACAACAATACAAAGAAACCCTCAAACACAACAAGTAAGTAAACAGATAGCAAAAGTAGGAAAACAACAAGTAAATAACATGACTAGAATAAGTCAACATATAACCATTATAACCATTAATGTAAATGGCCTCAATTCACCAGTCAAAAGGAAAAGATTGGCAGAGTGGATTAAGGAACACAATCCAACGATATGCTGTATACAGGAAACAAATTTTACTCAAAAGGAAATCCACAGGCTGAAAGTTAAAGGATGGAAAACAATTCTCCATGCAACAGGTCCCCAGAAAAAAGCAGGGGTAACTATTATGTTTGCAGGCAATGTAAACTTCAAACCAAAAACAATCAAAAGAGATAAAGAAGGCCATTACATACTAGTTAGGGGAAAGCTGCAAGAGGAAGAGATAACAATCCTTAACATTTATGCACCAAACAATGGAGCACCAAACTTTACAAGTCAAGTTTTAACAGACGTGAAAAATCAACTAACTAATAACACTATTTTAATGGGGGACCTAAACACCCCTCTGACACAAAGAGCCAGGTCAACCGGACAGAAACTCAGCAAAGAAATAACAGACCTGAACCAAAAGTGTGAACAAATGGACTTAGTAGATGTATACAGAGTGTTCCACCCCACAGCATCAAAATACACATTTTTCTCAGCTGCACATGGGTCTTTCTCTAAAATCGACCACATTCTAGCCCATAGAGCATATCTACCTAAATGCAAAAGAACTGAAGTTATCCCATGCATATCATCTGACCACAGTGCAATGAAACTGGAAATTAATGACAAAGGGAACTCCAAAAACCGCATAAACACTTGGAAATTAGACAACAACCTCCTGAATAACAAATGGGTCACACAAGAAGTTAAAGAAGAAATTACAAAATACCTACAAATAAATGAAAATGCAAGTACAACCTACCGGAATCTGTGGGATGCAATGAAAGCAGTCCTCAGAGGGAAATTTATAGCAATGAACTCATATATAAAGAAAACAGAAAGACAGCAAATAAATAGCCTAATGCTACACCTCAAACTCTTAGAAAAAGAACAACAAGCCAAACCAAAAGCCTAAAGAAGGGAGAAGATTATAAAACTCAGGGCAGAAATTAATGCAATTGAGATGAAGAAAACTCTACAAAAAATAAGTGAATCAAAGAGTTGGTTCGTCGAAAGAATAAATAAAATTGATAAACCCCTAGCCAACCTTATCAAAAAAAGAAGGGAAAGAACTCAAATTCATGCAATAAGGAATGAAAAGGATGAAATCACCACAGATGCCACAGAAATCCAAGAGATCATTAATACCTACTTTGAAAATCTTTATTCCCATAGGATAGAAAATTCAGAAGAAATGGACAGATTCCTAGAAAAGTACAAATTACCAAAATTGAATCAGGAAGACTCAAAAATCCTGAACAACCCAATATCAATTAACGAGATTGAAGATGTCATAAAAAACTTACCAACTAAGAAAAGCTCAGGCCCTGATGGATTCACAGTAGAATTCTACAAAACATTCAGAGAAGATCTAATGCCAACACTCCTCAAACTCTTCAATGAAATCAAAAAGGAAGCAACTCTCCCTAACACATTTCGGGAGGCAAGTATCATACTGATACCAAAAACAGAGAAGGACCCAACCAAGAAAGAGAACTATAGGCCAATCTCTCTAATGAACATAGATGCAAAGATACTCAACAAAATACTAGCAAATAGAATACAGCGAATCATAAGGAAAATTATACACCACGACCTGGTAGGATTTATTCCAGGAATGCAGGGATGGTTCAATATTTGTTAATCAATTAATGTAATACATCATATCAATACAGCCAAAGACAAAAACCACATGATCATCTCAGTAGATACAGAAAAGGCTTTCGATAAAGTCCAACATGTGTTCATGCTAAAAACCTTAGAAAAAATAGGAATAGATGGCCTCTTCCTCAATCTGATCAAAGCCATCTATGACAAACCAACAGCCAACATCATACTAAATGGACAAAAACTGAAAACTTTCACTTTAAAGTCAGGAACAAGACAAGGATGTCCATTGTCACCACTCCTATTCAACATAGTTCTGGAAGCATTAGCCAGAGCAATTAGACAAGAGAGAGAAATAAAAGGAATAAGGATAGGAAAG